>JANJGN010002235.1:0-80710 GCA_026770705.1 Isurus oxyrinchus
TGCCTCTGTTTAACTCTGTTTAACTCTTTTCGCCTCTGTTGAACTCTGTTTATCTCTGTTGAACTCTGTTTGCCTCTGTTTAACTCAGTTTAACTCTGGTTGCCTCTGATTAACTCTGTTAACTCTGATTGCCTCTGTTCAACTCTGTTTAACTCTGTATAACTCTGTATGCCTCTGTTTACCTCTGTTGAAATCTGTTTGCCTCTGTTTAACTCTGTTTAACTCTTTTCACCTCTGTTGAACTCTGTTTATCTCTGTTGAACTCTGTTTGCCTCTGTTTCAATCTATCTAACTCTGTTTGCCTCTGTTTAACTCTCTTTAATTCTGTTTGACTCTGTTTAACTCTATTTGCCTCTATTTAACGCTGTTTAACTCTGTATGCCTCTGTTTAACTCTATTTAACTCTGTTTGTCTCGGTTTAAGGCTGTTTAACTCTGTTTGCCTCTGTTTAAATCTGTTTATCTCTGCATGCCTCTGTTTAACTCTGTTTGCCTCTGGCTGCCTCTGTTTAACTCTGTTTAAATCTGTTTGCCTATGCTTAACTCTTTTTAACTCTGTTTGCCTCTGTTCAAATCTGTTTAACTCTGTTTAACTCTGTATGTGTCTGTTTAACTCTGTTTCACTCATTTCCCCTTGGTTTGCCTCTGTTTAACACTGTTTAACTCTGTTTGCCTATGTTTAACTCCGTTTAACTCTCTTTGCCTCTGTTTCAATCTATCTAACACTGTTTGCCACTGTTTAACTCTCTTTAATTCTGTTTGAGTCTGCTTAACTCTATTTGCCTCTATTTAACGCTGTTTAACACTGTTTGCCTCAGTTTAACTCTGCTTGACTCTGTTTGCCTCTGTTTAACTCTATTTAACTCTGTTTGTCTCGGTTTAAGGCTGTTTAACTCTGTTTGCCTTTGTTTAAATCTGTTTAACTCTGTATGCCTCTGTTTAACTCTGTTTCACTCTGTTTGCCTCTGTTTAACTCTGTTTAAATCTGTTTGCCTATGTTTAACTCTTTTTAACTCTGTTTGCCTCTGTTCAACTCTGTTTAACTCTGTTTATCTCTGTATGCCTCTGTTTAACTCTGTTTCACTCATTTTCCCTTGGCTTGCCTCTGTTTAACTCTGCTTGCCTCTGTTTAACTCTGTTTGCCTCTGTTCAACTCTGTTTAACTCTGTATGCCTCTGTGTTACTCTGTTTCACTCTGTTTCCCTCTGTTTGCCTCTGTTTAACTCTGTTTAAATCTGTTGAACTCTGTTTGCCTCTGTTTAACTCTGCTTAACTCCGTTGAACTCTGTTTACATCTGTTGAACTCTGTTTGCCTCTGTTTCAACCTATTTAACTCTGTTTGCCTCTGTTCAACTCTGTTTAACTCTATAGGCCTCTGTTTAACTCTGTTTCCCTCTGTTTGCCTCTGTTTAACTCTGTTTGCCTCTGTTCAACTCTGTTTAACTCTGAATGCCTCTGTTTTACTCAGTTTCACTCTGTTTCCCTCTGTTTGCCTATGTTTAGCTCTGTTTCAATCTGTTGAACTCTGTTTGCCTCTGTTTTACTCTGTTTAACTCTTTTCGCATCTGCTGAACTCTGTTTATGTCTGTTGAACTCGGTTTGCCTCTGTTTCAATCTGTTTAACTCTCTTTGCCTCTGTTTAACTCTGTTTAACTCTGTTTGCCTCTGTGTAACTCTATTTTACTCTGTTTGCCTCTGTTTAACGCTGTTTAACTCTGTTTGCCTCTGTTTAACTCTGTTTAACTCTGTATGCCTCTGTTTACTCTGTTTGCCTCTGTTTGCCTCTGTTTAACTCTGTTTAACCATGTTTGCCACTGTTTAACTCTGTTTAGCTCTGTTTGCCTCTGTTCAACTCTGTTTTCCTCAGTTTAATTCTGTTTAACTCTGTTTGCCTCTGTTTAACTCTGTTGAACTCTATTTAACTCTGTTTAACTCTGTTTAACTCTGTTTGCCTCTGTTCTATTCTGTTTAACTCTGTTTCAATCTGTATGCCTCTGTTTAACTGTGTTTCACTCTGTTTCCCTCTTTTTGCCTCTGTTTAACTCTGTTTAACTCTGTTGAAAACTGTTTGCCTCTGTTTAACTCTGGTTAACTCTGTTGGCCTCTGTTTAACTCTGTTTAACTCTGTTTGCATCTGTTTAACTTTGTGTAACTCTGTTTGCCTCTTTTCGACTCTGTTTAACTCTGTTTGCCTCTGTTTAACTCTGTTTCACTCTGTTACCCTCTGTTTGCCACTGCTTAACTCAGTTGAACTCAGTTGAACTCTGTTTACATCTGATGAACTCTGTTTGCCTCTGTTTCAACCTATTTAACTCTGTTTGCCTCTGTCCAACTCTGTTTAAGTCTATATGCCTCTGCTTAACTCTTTTTCACTCTGTTTGCCTCTGCTCAACTCTGTTTAACTCTGTTGAAAACTGTTTGCCTCTGGTTAACTCTGGTTAACTCTGTTCGCCTCTGTTTAACTCTGTTTAACTCTGTTTGCATCTGATTAACTCTGTTTAACTCTCTTTGCCTCTGTTCGACTCTGTTTAACTCTGTTTCACTCTGTTACCCTCTGTTTGCCTCTGTTGAACTCTGTTTAACTCAGTTGAACTCTGTTTATATCTGTTGAACATTGTTTGCCTCTGTTTGAACCTATTTAACTCTGTTTGCCTCTGATTAACTCTGTTTAACTCTGTTTGCCTCTGCTTAACTCTATTTAACTCTGTTTGCCTCTGTTTAACGCTGTATGCCTCTGTTTAACTCTGTTGAAATCAGTTTGCCTCTGCTAACTGTGTTTAACTCTGTTCGCCTCTGTTTATCTCTGTTTAATTCTGTTTAACTCTGTTTCCTCTGTTTAAAACTGTTTAACTCTGTTTGCCTCTGTTCAACTCTGTTTATCTCTGTTTGCCTCTGTTTAAGTCTGTTTCACTCTGTTTCCCTCTGTTTGCCTCTGTTTAAATCTGTTTAAGTCTGTTGAACTCTATTTATTACTGTTCAACTCTGTTTGCCTCTATTTCAATCTATTAAACTCTTTTTGCCTCTGTTCAACTGTGTTTTACACTGTACGCCTCTGTTTAACTCTGTGTCAATCTGTTTCCCACTGTTTGCATCTGTTTAACTCTGTTTGCCTCTGTTTAACTCTGTTTAACTCTGCCGAGTTCTGTTTAACTCTATTGAACTCTATTTGCCACTGTTTAACTCTTTCTAACTCTGTTTAAATCTATTTAAATCTATTTAACTCTGTTTGCCTCTGTTAAACGCTGTTTCACTCTGTTTGTCTCTGTTTGACTCTCTTTAACTCTGCAGCGTTCTGTTTAACTCTATTGAACTCTGTTTGCTTCTGTTTAAATCTTCTCAACTCTGTTTCCCTCTGTTTAACTCTATTTAACTCTGTTTGCTTCTGTTTAACGCTGTTTAACTCTGTTTGCCTCTGTGTAAAAATGTTTGCCCCTGTTTAACTCTGTTTAACTCTGTTTGCCTCTGTTTAACTCTATTTAACTCTGTTTGCCTCTGTTTAACGCTGTTTAACTCTGTTTGCCTCTGTTTAAAACTGTTTAACACTGTATGCCTCTGTTTAACTCTGTGTGCCTCTGTCTGCCTCTGTTTAACTCTGTTTAACTCAGTTGAACTCTGTTTACATCTGTTGAACTCTGTTTGCCTCTGTTTCAATCTGTTTAACTCTGTTTGCCTCTGTTTAACTCTGTTTAACGCTGTTTGCCTCTGTGTTACTCTTTTTAACTCTGTTTGCCTCTGTTTAACGCTGTTTAACTATGTTTGCCTCTCTTTAACTCTGTTTAACTCTGTATGCCTCTGTTTACTCTGTTTGCCTCTGTTTGACTCTGTTTAACCATGTTTGCCAATGTTTAACTCTGTTTAGCTCTGTTTGCCTCTGCTCAACTCTGTTTTCCTCAGTTCAATTCTGTTTAATTCTGTTTCCCTCTGTTTAACTCTGTTGAACTCTATATAACTCTGTTTAACTCTGTTTGCCTCTGTTCTATTCTGTTTAACTCTGTTTCACTCTGTATGCCTCTGTTTAACTGTGTTTCACTCTGTTTCCCTCTGTTTGCCTCTGTTTAACTCTGTTTAGCTCTGTTGAAAACTGCTTGCCTCTGGTTAACTCTGTTCGCCTCTGTTTAACTCTGTTTAACTCTTTATGCATCTGTTTAACTCTGTTTAAATCTGTTTGCCTCTGTTCGACTCTGTTTAACTCTGTTTGCCTCTGTTTAACTCTGTTTCACTCTGTTACCCTCTGTTTGCCACTGTTTAACTCTGTTTAACTCTGTTTGCCTCTTTTCGACTCTGTTTAACTCTGTTTGCCTCTGTTTCACTCTGTTACCCTCTGTTTGCCACTGTTTAACTCTGCTTAACTCAGTTGAACTCTGTTTACATCCTTTGAACTCTGTGTGCCTCTGTTTCAACCTATTTAACTCTGTTTGCCTCTGTCCAACTCTGTTTAACTCTATATGCCTCTGTTTAACTCTATTTCACATTGTTTCTCTCTGTTCAACTCTGTTTAACTCTGTTGAAAACTGTTTGCCTCTGTTTAACTCTGGTTAACTCTGTTCGCCTCTGTTTAACTCTGTTTGCATCCTATTAACTCTGTTTAACTCTCTTTGCCTCCGTTCGACTCTGTTTAACTCTGTTTCACTCTATTACCCTCTGTTTGCCTCTTTTGAACTCTGTTTAACTCAGTTGAACTCTGTTTACATCTGTTGAACTTTATTTGCCTCTGTTTCAACCTATTTAACTCTGTTTGCCTCTGTTTAACTCTGTTTGCCTCTGCGTAACTCAATTTAACTCTGTTTGCCTGTGTTTAACGCTGTTTAACTATGTGTGCCTCTGTTTAACTCTGTATGCCTCTGTTTAACTCTGTTGAAATCAGTTTGCCTCTGCTAACTCTGTTTAACTCTGTTCGCCTCTGTTTATCTCTGTTTAATTCTGTTTAACTCTGTTTCCTTTGTTTAAAACTGCTAAACTCTGTTTGCCTCTGTTCAAATCTGTTTCACTCTGTTTATCTCTGTATGCCTCTGTTTAACTCTGTTTCACTCATTTTCCCTTGGTTTGCCTCTGTTTAACACTGTTTAACTCTGCTTGCCTCTGTTTAACTCTTTTTGCCTCTGTTCAACTCTGTTT
This sequence comes from Isurus oxyrinchus, assembly GCA_026770705.1. Classification (NCBI taxonomy): domain Eukaryota; kingdom Metazoa; phylum Chordata; class Chondrichthyes; order Lamniformes; family Lamnidae; genus Isurus; species Isurus oxyrinchus. Next base: position 5,115 of record JANJGN010002235.1, read on the forward strand.
AACTCTGTATGCCTCTGTTTTACTCTGTTTCACTCTGTTTCCCTCTGTTTGCCTCTGTTTAACTCTATTTAAATCTGTTGAACTCTGTTTGCCTCTGTTTAACTCTGTTTAACTCTTTTCGCCTCTGCTGAACACTGTTTATGTCTGTTGAACTCTGTTTGCCTCTGTTTCAAACTATTTAAATCTGTTTGCCTCTGTCTCACGCTGTTTAACTCTGTTTGCCTCTGTTTAACTCTGTTTAACTCTGTATGCCTCTGTTTAACTCTGTTTGCCTCTGTTTGCCTCTGTTTAACTCTGTTGAACCATGTTTGCCACTGTTTAAATCTGTTTAGCTCTGTTTGCCTCTGTTCAACTCTGTTGAACTCTATTTAACTCTGTTTAACTCTTTCTAACTCTGTTTGCCTCTGTTTAACTCTATTTAAATCTATTTAACTCTGTTTGCCTCTGTTTAACACTGTTTAACTCTGTATGCCTCTGTCTAACTCTGTTTGCCTCTGCCTCTGTTTAACTCTGTTTAACCATTTTTGCCACTGTTTAACTCTGTTTAGCACTGTTTGCCTCTGTTCAACTCTGTTTTCCTCAGTTTAATTCTGTTTAACTTTGTTTGCCACTGCTTAACTCTGTTGAACTCTATTTAACTCTGTTTAAATCTGTTTGCCTCTGTTCAATTCTGTTTAACTCTGTTTCACTCTGTATGCCTCTGTTTAACTGTGTTTCACTCTGTTTCCCTCTGTTTGCATCTGTTTAACTCTGTTTGCCTCTGTTTAACTCTGTTTAACTCTGCCGAGTTCTGTTTAACTCTATTGAACTCTGTTTGCCTCTGTTTAACTCTTTCTAACTCTGTTTGCCTCTGTTTAAATCTATTTAAATCTATTTAACTCTGTTTGCCTCTGTTAAACGCTGTTTCACTCTGTTTGTCTCTGTTTAACTCTCTTTAACTCTGCAGCGTTCTGTTTAACTCTATTGAACTCTGTTTGCTTCTGTTTAACTCTTTTCAACTCTGTTTCCCTCTGTTTAACTCTATTTAACTCTGTTTGCTTCTGTTTAACGCTGTTTAACTCTATTTGCCTCTGTGTAACTCTGTTTGCCCCGTTTAACTCTGTTTGCCTCTGTTTAACTCTGTTTGCCTCTGTTTAACGCTGTTTAAGTCTGTTTGCCTCTGTTTGAAACTGTTTAACTCTGTATGCCTCTGTTTAACTCAGTGTGCCTCTGTTTGCCTCTGTTTAACTCTGCTTAACTCCGTTGAACTCTGATTACATCTGTTGAACTCTGTTTGCCTCTGTTTCAACCTATTTAACTCTGTTTGCATCTGTTCAACTCTGTTTAACTCTATATGCCTCTATTTCACTCTGTTTCCCTCTGTTTGCCTCTGTTTAACTCTGTTTGCCTCTGTTCAACTCTGTTTAACTCTGTATGCCTCTGTTTTACTCTGTTTCACTCTGTTTCCCTCTGTTTGCCTCTGTTTAGCTCTGTTTCAATCTGTTGAACTCTGTTTGCCTTTGTTTAACTCTGTTTAACTCTTTTCGCCTCTGCTGAACTCTGTTTATGTCTTTTGAACTCTGTTTGCCTCTGTTTCAATCTGTTTAACTCTGTTTGCCTCTGTTTAACTCTGTTTAACTCTGTTTGCCTCTGTGTAACTCCATTTAAATCTGTTTGCCTCTGTTTAACGCTGTTAACTCTGTTTGCCTCTGTTTAACTCTGTATGCCTCTGTTCACTCTGTTTGCCTCTGTTTGCCTCTGTTTAACTCTGTTTAACCATGTTTGCCACTGTTTAACTCTTTCTAACTCTGTTTGCCTCTGTTTAACTCTATTTAAATCTATTTAACTCTGTTTGCCTCTGTTTAACACTGTTTAACTATGTATGCCTCTGTCTAACTCTGTTTGCCTCTGCCTCTGTTTAACTCTGTTTAACCATTTTTGCCACTGTTTCACTCTGTTTAGAACTGTTTGCCTCTGTTCAACTCTGTTTTCATCAGTTTAATTCTGTTTAACTTTGTTTGCCACTGCTTAACTCTGTTGAACTCTATTTAACTCTGTTTAAATCTGTTTGCCTCTGTTCAATTCTGTTTAACTCTGTTTCACTCTGTATGCCTCTGTTTAACTGTGTTTCACTCTGTTTCCCTCTGTTTGCATCTGTTTAACTCTGTTTGCCTCTGTTTAACTCTGTTTAACTTTGCCGAGTTCTGTTTAACTCTATTGAACTCTGTTTGCCTCTGTTTAACTCTTTCTAACTCTGTTTGCCTCTGTTTAAATCTATTTAAATCTATTTAACTCTGTTTGCCTCTGTTAAACGCTGTTTCACTCTGTTTGTCTCTGTTTAACTCTCTTTAACTCTGCAGCGTTCTGTTTAACTCTATTGAACTCTGTTTGCTTCTGTTTAACTCTTTTCAACTCTGTTTCCCTCTGTTTAACTCTATTTAACTCTGTTTGCTTCTGTTTAACGCTGTTTAACTCTATTTGCCTCTGTGTAACTCTGTTTGCCCCGTTTAACTCTGTTTGCCTCTGTTTAACTCTATTTAACTCTGTTTGCCTCTGTTTAACGCTGTTTAAGTCTGTTTGCCTCTGTTTGAAACTGTTTAACTCTGTATGCCTCTGTTTAAATCAGTGTGCCTCTGTTTGCCTCTGTTTAACTCTGCTTAACTCCGTTGAACTCTGATTACATCTGTTGAACTCTGTTTGCCTCTGTTTCAACCTATTTAACTCTGTTTGCATCTGTTCAACTCTGTTTAACTCTATATGCCTCTATTTCACTCTGTTTCCCTCTGTTTGCCTCTGTTTAACTCTGTTTGCCTCTGTTCAACTCTGTTTAACTCTGTATGCCTCTGTTTTACTCTGTTTCACTCTGTTTCCCTCTGTTTGCCTCTGTTTAGCTCTGTTTCAATCTGTTGAACTCTGTTTGCCTCTGTTTCAATCTGTTTAACTCTGTTTGCCTCTGTTTAACTCTGTTTCACTCTGTTTGCCTCTGTGTAACTCTATTTAAATCTGTTTGCCTCTGTTTAACGCTGTTTAACTCTGTTCGCATCTGTTTCAATCTATCTAACACTGTTTGCCTCTGTTTAACTCTATTTGCCTCTATCTAACGCTGTTTAACTCTGTTTGCCTCTGTTTAACTCTGTTTAACTCTGTTTGCCTCTGTTTAACTCTATTTAACTCTGTTTGTCTCTGTTTAACTCTATTTAACTCTGTTTGTCTCGGTTTAAGGCTGTTTAAATCTGTTTGCCTCTGTTCTATTCTGTTTAACTCTGTTTCACTCTGTATCCCTCTGTTTAACTGTGTTTCACTCTGTTTCTCTCTGCCTCTGTTTAACTCTGTTTAACTCTGTTGAAAACTGTTTGCCTCTGTTTAACTCTGTTCGCCTCTGTTTAACGCTGTTTAACTCTGTTTGCATCTGTTTAACTCTGTTTAACTCTGTTTGCCAATTTTCGACTCTGTTTAACTCTGTTTGCCTCTGTTTAACTCTGTTTCACTCTGTTACCCTCTGTTTGCCACTGTTTAACTCTGTTTAACTCAGTTGAACTCTGTTTACATCTGTTGAACTCTGTTTGCCTCTGTTTCAACCTATTTAACTCTGTTTGCCTCTGTCCAAATCTGTTTAACTCTATATGCCTCTGTTTAACTCTGTTTCACTCTGTTTGCCTCTGTTCAACTCTGTTTAACTCTGTTGAAAACTGTTTGCCTCTGGTTAACTCTGGTTAACTCTGTTCGCCTCTGTTTAACTCTGTTTAACTCTGTTTGCATCTGATTAACTCTGTTTAACTCTCTTTGCCTCTGTTCGACTCTGTTTAACTCTGTTTCACTCTGTTACCCTCTGTTTGCCTCTGTTGAACTCTGTTTAACTCAGTTTACATCTGTTGAACTTTGTTTGCCTCTGTTTAACTCTATTTAACTCTGTTTGCCTCTGTTTTACGCTGTTTAACTCTGTTTGCCTCTGTTTAAAACTGTTTAACACTGTATGCCTCTGTTTAACTCTGTGTGCCTCTGTTTGCCTCTGTTTAACTCTGTTTAACTCAGTTGAACTCTGTTTACATCTGTTGAACTCTGCTTGCCTCTGTTTCAATCTGTTTAACTCTGTTTGCCTCTGTTTAACTCTGTTTAACTCTGTTTGCCTCTGTGTAACTCTATTTAACCCTGTTTGCCTCTGTTTAACGCTGTTTAACTCTGTTTGCCTCTCTTTAACTCTGTTTCACTCTGTTTCCCTCTCTTTGCCTCGATTTAAATGTGTTTACCTCTGTTGAACTCTGTTTATTACTGTTCAACTCTGTTTGCCTCTATTTCAATCTATTTAACTCTGTTTGCCTCTGTTAAACGCTGTTTCACTCTGTTTGTCTCTGTTTAACTCTCTTTAACTCTGCAGCGTTCTGTTTAACTCTGTTGAACTCTGTTTGCTTCTGTTTAACTCTTTTCAACTCTGTTTCCCTCTCTTTAACTCTATTTAACTCTGTTTGCTTCTGCTTAACGCTGTTTAACTCTATTTGCCTCTGTGTAACTCTGTTTGCCCCGTTTAACTCTGTTTGCCTCTGTTTAACGCTGTTTAAGTCTGTTTGCCTCTGTTTGAAACTGTTTAACTCTGTATGCCTCTGTTTAACTCAGTGTGCCTCTGTTTGCCTCTGTTTAACTCTGCTTAACTCCGTTGAACTCTGATTACATCTGTTGAACTCTGTTTGCCTCTGTTTCAACCTATTTAACTCTGTTTGCATCTGTTCAACTCTGTTTAACTCTATATGCCTCTATTTCACTCTGCTTCCCTCTGTTTGCCTCTGTTTAACTCTGTTTGCCTCTGTTCAACTCTGTTTAACTCTGTATGCCTCTGTTTTACTCTGTTTCACTCTGTTTCCCTCTGTTTGCCTCTGTGTAGCTCTGTTTCAATCTGTTGAACTCTGTTTGCCTCTGTTTAACTCTGTTTAACTCTTTTCGCCTCTGCTGAACTCTGTTTATGTCTTTTGAACTCTGTTTGCCTCTGTTTCAATCTGTTTAACTCTGTTTGCCTCTGTTTAACTCTGTTTAACTCTGTTTGCCTCTGTGTAACTCCATTTAAATCTGTTTGCCTCTGTTTAACGCTGTTTAACTCTGTTTGCCTCTGTTTAACTCTGTATGCCTCTGTTTACTCTGTTTGCCTCTGTTTGCCTCTGTTTAACTCTGTTTAACCATGTTTGCCACTGTTTAACTCTGTTTAGCTCTGTTTGCCTCTGTTCAACTCTGCTTTCCTCAGTTTAATTCTGTTTAACTGTGTTTGTCTCTGTTTAACTCTGTTGAACTCTATTTAACTCTGTTTAACTCTGTTTAACTTTGTTTGCCTCTGTTCTATTCTGTTTAACTCTGTTTAACTCTGTATCCCTCTGTTTAACTGTGTTTCACTCTGTTTCCCTCTGCCTCTGTTTAACTCTGTTTAACTCTGTTGAAAACTGTTTGCCTCTGTTTAACTCTGTTCGCCTCTGTTTAACGCTGCTTAACTCTGTTTGCATCTGTTTAACTCTGTTTAACTCTGTTTGCCAATTTTCGACTCTGTTTAACTCTGTTTGCCTCTGTTTAACTCTGTTTCACTCTGTTTGCCTCTGTTATCTCTGTTTCACTCTCTCTGTTTCCCTCTGTTTGCCTCTGTTTAAATCTGTTTAACTCTGTTGAACTCTGTTTATTACTGTTCAACTCTGTTTGCCTCTATTTCAATCTATTTAACTCTGTTTGCCTCTGTTCAACTCTGTTTAACTCTATATGCCTCTGTTTAACTCTGTTTCACTCTGTTTCCCTCTGTTTGCCTCTGTTTAACTCTGTTTAACTCTGTTGAACTCCGTTTATCTCTGTTGAATTCTGTTTGCCTCTGTTTCAATCTATTTAACTCTGTTTGCCTCTGTTTACTCTGTTTAAACTCTGTTTGCCTCTGTTTAACTCTGTTTATCTCTGTTTGCCTCTGTTCAACTCTGTTTAACTCTGTATACCTCTGTTTAACTCTGCTTCACTCTGTTTCCCTCTGTTTGCCTCTGTTTAACTCTGTTAACTCTTTTGACCTCTGGTTATCTCTGTTGAACTCTTTTTGCCTCTGTTTCAAACTATTTAACTCTGTTTGCCTCTGTTAAACTCTGTTTAACTCTGTTTGCCTATGTTTCACTCTATTTAAATCTGTTTGCCTCTGTGTACCGCTGCTTAACTCTGTTTGCCTCTGTTTAACTCTGCATGCCTCTGTTTTACTCTGTTGAACTCTGTTTGCCTCTGTTTAACTCAGTTTAACTCTGGTTGCCTCTGATTAACTCTGTTAACTCTGATTGCCTCTGTTCAACTCTGTTTAACTCTGTATAACTCTGTATGCCTCTGTTTACCTCTGTTGAAATCTGTTTGCCTCTGTTTAACTCTGTTTAACTCTTTTCGCCTCTGTTGAACTCTGTTTATCTCTGTTGAACTCTGTTTGCCTCTGTTTAACTCAGTTTAACTCTGGTTGCCTCTGATTAACTCTGTTAACTCTGATTGCCTCTGTTCAACTCTGTTTAACTCTGTATAACTCTGTATGCCTCTGTTTACCTCTGTTGAAATCTGTTTGCCTCTGTTTAACTCTGTTTAACTCTTTTCACCTCTGTTGAACTCTGTTTATCTCTGTTGAACTCTGTTTGCCTCTGTTTCAATCTATCTAACTCTGTTTGCCTCTGTTTAACTCTCTTTAATTCTGTTTGACTCTGTTTAACTCTATTTGCCTCTATTTAACGCTGTTTAACTCTGTATGCCTCTGTTTAACTCTATTTAACTCTGTTTGTCTCGGTTTAAGGCTGTTTAACTCTGTTTGCCTCTGTTTAAATCTGTTTATCTCTGCATGCCTCTGTTTAACTCTGTTTGCCTCTGGCTGCCTCTGTTTAACTCTGTTTAAATCTGTTTGCCTATGCTTAACTCTTTTTAACTCTGTTTGCCTCTGTTCAAATCTGTTTAACTCTGTTTAACTCTGTATGTGTCTGTTTAACTCTGTTTCACTCATTTCCCCTTGGTTTGCCTCTGTTTAACACTGTTTAACTCTGTTTGCCTATGTTTAACTCCGTTTAACTCTCTTTGCCTCTGTTTCAATCTATCTAACACTGTTTGCCACTGTTTAACTCTCTTTAATTCTGTTTGAGTCTGCTTAACTCTATTTGCCTCTATTTAACGCTGTTTAACACTGTTTGCCTCAGTTTAACTCTGCTTGACTCTGTTTGCCTCTGTTTAACTCTACTTAACTCTGTTTGTCTCGGTTTAAGGCTGTTTAACTCTGTTTGCCTTTGTTTAAATCTGTTTAACTCTGTATGCCTCTGTTTAACTCTGTTTCACTCTGTTTGCCTCTGTTTAACTCTGTTTAAATCTGTTTGCCTATGTTTAACTCTTTTTAACTCTGTTTGCCTCTGTTCAACTCTGTTTAACTCTGTTTATCTCTGTATGCCTCTGTTTAACTCTGTTTCACTCATTTTCCCTTGGCTTGCCTCTGTTTAACTCTGCTTGCCTCTGTTTAACTCTGTTTGCCTCTGTTCAACTCTGTTTAACTCTGTATGCCTCTGTGTTACTCTGTTTCACTCTGTTTCCCTCTGTTTGCCTCTGTTTAACTCTGTTTAAATCTGTTGAACTCTGTTTGCCTCTGTTTAACTCTGCTTAACTCCGTTGAACTCTGTTTACATCTGTTGAACTCTGTTTGCCTCTGTTTCAACCTATTTAACTCTGTTTGCCTCTGTTCAACTCTGTTTAACTCTATAGGCCTCTGTTTAACTCTGTTTCCCTCTGTTTGCCTCTGTTTAACTCTGTTTGCCTCTGTTCAACTCTGTTTAACTCTGAATGCCTCTGTTTTACTCAGTTTCACTCTGTTTCCCTCTGTTTGCCTATGTTTAGCTCTGTTTCAATCTGTTGAACTCTGTTTGCCTCTGTTTTACTCTGTTTAACTCTTTTCGCATCTGCTGAACTCTGTTTATGTCTGTTGAACTCGGTTTGCCTCTGTTTCAATCTGTTTAACTCTCTTTGCCTCTGTTTAACTCTGTTTAACTCTGTTTGCCTCTGTGTAACTCTATTTTACTCTGTTTGCCTCTGTTTAACGCTGTTTAACTCTGTTTGCCTCTGTTTAACTCTGTTTAACTCTGTATGCCTCTGTTTACTCTGTTTGCCTCTGTTTGCCTCTGTTTAACTCTGTTTAACCATGTTTGCCACTGTTTAACTCTGTTTAGCTCTGTTTGCCTCTGTTCAACTCTGTTTTCCTCAGTTTAATTCTGTTTAACTCTGTTTGCCTCTGTTTAACTCTGTTGAACTCTATTTAACTCTGTTTAACTCTGTTTAACTCTGTTTGCCTCTGTTCTATTCTGTTTAACTCTGTTTCAATCTGTATGCCTCTGTTTAACTGTGTTTCACTCTGTTTCCCTCTTTTTGCCTCTGTTTAACTCTGTTTAACTCTGTTGAAAACTGTTTGCCTCTGTTTAACTCTGGTTAACTCTGTTGGCCTCTGTTTAACTCTGTTTAACTCTGTTTGCATCTGTTTAACTTTGTGTAACTCTGTTTGCCTCTTTTCGACTCTGTTTAACTCTGTTTGCCTCTGTTTAACTCTGTTTCACTCTGTTACCCTCTGTTTGCCACTGCTTAACTCAGTTGAACTCAGTTGAACTCTGTTTACATCTGATGAACTCTGTTTGCCTCTGTTTCAACCTATTTAACTCTGTTTGCCTCTGTCCAACTCTGTTTAAGTCTATATGCCTCTGCTTAACTCTTTTTCACTCTGTTTGCCTCTGTTCAACTCTGTTTAACTCTGTTGAAAACTGTTTGCCTCTGGTTAACTCTGGTTAACTCTGTTCGCCTCTGTTTAACTCTGTTTAACTCTGTTTGCATCTGATTAACTCTGTTTAACTCTCTTTGCCTCTGTTCGACTCTGTTTAACTCTGTTTCACTCTGTTACCCTCTGTTTGCCTCTGTTGAACTCTGTTTAACTCAGTTGAACTCTGTTTATATCTGTTGAACATTGTTTGCCTCTGTTTGAACCTATTTAACTCTGTTTGCCTCTGATTAACTCTGTTTAACTCTGTTTGCCTCTGCTTAACTCTATTTAACTCTGTTTGCCTCTGTTTAACGCTGTATGCCTCTGTTTAACTCTGTTGAAATCAGTTTGCCTCTGCTAACTGTGTTTAACTCTGTTCGCCTCTGTTTATCTCTGTTTAATTCTGTTTAACTCTGTTTCCTCTGTTTAAAACTGTTTAACTCTGTTTGCCTCTGTTCAACTCTGTTTATCTCTGTTTGCCTCTGTTTAAGTCTGTTTCACTCTGTTTCCCTCTGTTTGCCTCTGTTTAAATCTGTTTAAGTCTGTTGAACTCTATTTATTACTGTTCAACTCTGTTTGCCTCTATTTCAATCTATTAAACTCTTTTTGCCTCTGTTCAACTGTGTTTTACACTGTACGCCTCTGTTTAACTCTGTGTCAATCTGTTTCCCACTGTTTGCATCTGTTTAACTCTGTTTGCCTCTGTTTAACTCTGTTTAACTCTGCCGAGTTCTGTTTAACTCTATTGAACTCTATTTGCCACTGTTTAACTCTTTCTAACTCTGTTTAAATCTATTTAAATCTATTTAACTCTGTTTGCCTCTGTTAAACGCTGTTTCACTCTGTTTGTCTCTGTTTGACTCTCTTTAACTCTGCAGCGTTCTGTTTAACTCTATTGAACTCTGTTTGCTTCTGTTTAAATCTTCTCAACTCTGTTTCCCTCTGTTTAACTCTATTTAACTCTGTTTGCTTCTGTTTAACGCTGTTTAACTCTGTTTGCCTCTGTGTAAAAATGTTTGCCCCTGTTTAACTCTGTTTAACTCTGTTTGCCTCTGTTTAACTCTATTTAACTCTGTTTGCCTCTGTTTAACGCTGTTTAACTCTGTTTGCCTCTGTTTAAAACTGTTTAACACTGTATGCCTCTGTTTAACTCTGTGTGCCTCTGTCTGCCTCTGTTTAACTCTGTTTAACTCAGTTGAACTCTGTTTACATCTGTTGAACTCTGTTTGCCTCTGTTTCAATCTGTTTAACTCTGTTTGCCTCTGTTTAACTCTGTTTAACGCTGTTTGCCTCTGTGTTACTCTTTTTAACTCTGTTTGCCTCTGTTTAACGCTGTTTAACTATGTTTGCCTCTCTTTAACTCTGTTTAACTCTGTATGCCTCTGTTTACTCTGTTTGCCTCTGTTTGACTCTGTTTAACCATGTTTGCCAATGTTTAACTCTGTTTAGCTCTGTTTGCCTCTGCTCAACTCTGTTTTCCTCAGTTCAATTCTGTTTAATTCTGTTTCCCTCTGTTTAACTCTGTTGAACTCTATATAACTCTGTTTAACTCTGTTTGCCTCTGTTCTATTCTGTTTAACTCTGTTTCACTCTGTATGCCTCTGTTTAACTGTGTTTCACTCTGTTTCCCTCTGTTTGCCTCTGTTTAACTCTGTTTAACTCTGTTGAAAACTGCTTGCCTCTGGTTAACTCTGTTCGCCTCTGTTTAACTCTGTTTAACTCTTTATGCATCTGTTTAACTCTGTTTAAATCTGTTTGCCTCTGTTCGACTCTGTTTAACTCTGTTTGCCTCTGTTTAACTCTGTTTCACTCTGTTACCCTCTGTTTGCCACTGTTTAACTCTGTTTAACTCTGTTTGCCTCTTTTCGACTCTGTTTAACTCTGTTTGCCTCTGTTTCACTCTGTTACCCTCTGTTTGCCACTGTTTAACTCTGCTTAACTCAGTTGAACTCTGTTTACATCCTTTGAACTCTGTGTGCCTCTGTTTCAACCTATTTAACTCTGTTTGCCTCTGTCCAACTCTGTTTAACTCTATATGCCTCTGTTTAACTCTATTTCACATTGTTTCTCTCTGTTCAACTCTGTTTAACTCTGTTGAAAACTGTTTGCCTCTGTTTAACTCTGGTTAACTCTGTTCGCCTCTGTTTAACTCTGTTTGCATCCTATTAACTCTGTTTAACTCTCTTTGCCTCCGTTCGACTCTGTTTAACTCTGTTTCACTCTATTACCCTCTGTTTGCCTCTTTTGAACTCTGTTTAACTCAGTTGAACTCTGTTTACATCTGTTGAACTTTATTTGCCTCTGTTTCAACCTATTTAACTCTGTTTGCCTCTGTTTAACTCTGTTTGCCTCTGCGTAACTCAATTTAACTCTGTTTGCCTGTGTTTAACGCTGTTTAACTATGTGTGCCTCTGTTTAACTCTGTATGCCTCTGTTTAACTCTGTTGAAATCAGTTTGCCTCTGCTAACTCTGTTTAACTCTGTTCGCCTCTGTTTATCTCTGTTTAATTCTGTTTAACTCTGTTTCCTTTGTTTAAAACTGCTAAACTCTGTTTGCCTCTGTTCAACTCTGTTTCACTCTGTTTATCTTGTATGCCTCTGTTTAACTCTGTTTCACTCATTTTCCCTTGGTTTGCCTCTGTTTAACACTGTTTAACTCTGCTTGCCTCTGTTTAACTCTTTTTGCCTCTGTTCAACTCTGTTTAACTCTGTATGCCCTCTGTTTTACTCTGTTTCACTCTGTTTCCCTCTGTTTGCCTCTGTTTAACTCTATTTAAATCTGTTGAACTCTGTTTGCCTCTGTTTAACTCTGTTTAACTCTTTTCGCCTCTGCTGAACACTGTTTATGTCTGTTGAACTCTGTTTGCCTCTGTTTCAAACTATTTAAATCTGTTTGCCTCTGTCTCACGCTGTTTAACTCTGTTTGCCTCTGTTTAACTCTGTTTAACTCTGTATGCCTCTGTTTAACTCTGTTTGCCTCTGTTTGCCTCTGTTTAACTCTGTTGAACCATGTTTGCCACTGTTTAAATCTGTTTAGCTCTGTTTGCCTCTGTTCAACTCTGTTGAACTCTATTTAACTCTGTTTAACTCTTTCTAACTCTGTTTGCCTCTGTTTAACTCTATTTAAATCTATTTAACTCTGTTTGCCTCTGTTAACACTGTTTAACTCTGTATGCCTCTGTCTAACTCTGTTTGCCTCTGCCTCTGTTTAACTCTGTTTAACCATTTTTGCCACTGTTTAACTCTGTTTAGCACTGTTTGCCTCTGTTCAACTCTGTTTTTCCTCAGTTTAATTCTGTTTAACTTTGTTTGCCACTGCTTAACTCTGTTGAACTCTATTTAACTCTGTTTAAATCTGTTTGCCTCTGTTCAATTCTGTTTAACTCTGTTTCACTCTGTATGCCTCTGTTTAACTGTGTTTCACTCTGTTTCCCTCTGTTTGCATCTGTTTAACTCTGTTTGCCTCTGTTTAACTCTGTTTAACTCTGCCGAGTTCTGTTTAACTCTATTGAACTCTGTTTGCCTCTGTTTAACTCTTTCTAACTCTGTTTGCCTCTGTTTAAATCTATTTAAATCTATTTAACTCTGTTTGCCTCTGTTAAACGCTGTTTCACTCTGTTTGTCTCTGTTTAACTCTCTTTAACTCTGCAGCGTTCTGTTTAACTCTATTGAACTCTGTTTGCTTCTGTTTAACTCTTTTCAACTCTGTTTCCCTCTGTTTAACTCTATTTAACTCTGTTTGCTTCTGTTTAACGCTGTTTAACTCTATTTGCCTCTGTGTAACTCTGTTTGCCCCGTTTAACTCTGTTTGCCTCTGTTTAACTCTGTTTGCCTCTGTTTAACGCTGTTTAAGTCTGTTTGCCTCTGTTTGAAACTGTTTAACTCTGTATGCCTCTGTTTAACTCAGTGTGCCTCTGTTTGCCTCTGTTTAACTCTGCTTAACTCCGTTGAACTCTGATTACATCTGTTGAACTCTGTTTTGCCTCTGTTTCAACCTATTTAACTCTGTTTGCATCTGTTCAACTCTGTTTAACTCTATATGCCTCTATTTCACTCTGTTTCCCTCTGTTTGCCTCTGTTTACTCTGTTTGCCTCTGTTCAACTCTGTTTAACTCTGTATGCCTCTGTTTTACTCTGTTTCACTCTGTTTCCCTCTGTTTGCCTCTGTTTAGCTCTGTTTCAATCTGTTGAACTCTGTTTGCCTTTGTTTAACTCTGTTTAACTCTTTTCGCCTCTGCTGAACTCTGTTTATGTCTTTTGAACTCTGTTTGCCTCTGTTTCAATCTGTTTAACTCTGTTTGCCTCTGTTTAACTCTGTTTAACTCTGTTTGCCTCTGTGTAACTCCATTTAAATCTGTTTGCCTCTGTTTAACGCTGTTTAACTCTGTTTGCCTCTGTTTAACTCTGTATGCCTCTGTTCACTCTGTTTGCCTCTGTTTGCCTCTGTTTAACTCTGTTTAACCATGTTTGCCACTGTTTAACTCTGTTTAGCTCTGTTTGCCTCTGTTCAACTCTGTTGAACTCTATTTAACTCTGTTTAACTCTTTCTAACTCTGTTTGCCTCTGTTTAACTCTATTTAAATCTATTTAACTCTGTTTGCCTCTGTTTAACACTGTTTAACTATGTATGCCTCTGTCTAACTCTGTTTGCCTCTGCCTCTGTTTAACTCTGTTTAACCATTTTTGCCACTGTTTCACTCTGTTTAGCACTGTTTGCCTCTGTTCAACTCTGTTTTCATCAGTTTAATTCTGTTTAACTTTGTTTGCCACTGCTTAACTCTGTTGAACTCTATTTAACTCTGTTTAAATCTGTTTGCCTCTGTTCAATTCTGTTTAACTCTGTTTCACTCTGTATGCCTCTGTTTAACTGTGTTTCACTCTGTTTCCCTCTGTTTGCATCTGTTTAACTCTGTTTGCCTCTGTTTAACTCTGTTTAACTTTGCCGAGTTCTGTTTAACTCTATTGAACTCTGTTTGCCTCTGTTTAACTCTTTCTAACTCTGTTTGCCTCTGTTTAAATCTATTTAAATCTATTTAACTCTGTTTGCCTCTGTTAAACGCTGTTTCACTCTGTTTGTCTCTGTTTAACTCTCTTTAACTCTGCAGCGTTCTGTTTAACTCTATTGAACTCTGTTTGCTTCTGTTTAACTCTTTTCAACTCTGTTTCCCTCTGTTTAACTCTATTTAACTCTGTTTGCTTCTGTTTAACGCTGTTTAACTCTATTTGCCTCTGTGTAACTCTGTTTGCCCCGTTTAACTCTGTTTGCCTCTGTTTAACTCTATTTAACTCTGTTTGCCTCTGTTTAACGCTGTTTAAGTCTGTTTGCCTCTGTTTGAAACTGTTTAACTCTGTATGCCTCTGTTTAACTCAGTGTGCCTCTGTTTGCCTCTGTTTAACTCTGCTTAACTCCGTTGAACTCTGATTACATCTGTTGAACTCTGTTTGCCTCTGTTTCAACCTATTTAACTCTGTTTGCATCTGTTCAACTCTGTTTAACTCTATATGCCTCTATTTCACTCTGTTTCCCTCTGTTTGCCTCTGTTTAACTCTGTTTGCCTCTGTTCAACTCTGTTTAACTCTGTATGCCTCTGTTTTACTCTGTTTCACTCTGTTTCCCTCTGTTTGCCTCTGTTTAGCTCTGTTTCAATCTGTTGAACTCTGTTTGCCTTTGTTTAACTCTGTTTAACTCTTTTCGCCTCTGCTGAACTCTGTTTATGTCTTTTGAACTCTGTTTGCCTCTGTTTCAATCTGTTTAACTCTGTTTGCCTCTGTTTAACTCTGTTTAACTCTGTTTGCCTCTGTGTAACTCCATTTAAATCTGTTTGCCTCTGTTTAACGCTGTTTAACTCTGTTTGCCTCTGTTTAACTCTGTATGCCTCTGTTCACTCTGTTTGCCTCTGTTTGCCTCTGTTTAACTGTGTTTAACCATGTTTGCCACTGTTTAACTCTGTTTAGCTCTGTTTGCCTCTGTTCAACTCTGCTTTCCTCAGTTTAATTCTGTTTAACTGTGTTTGCCTCTGTTTAACTCTGTTGAACTCTATTTAACTCTGTTTAACTCTGTTTAACTTTGTTTGCCTCTGTTCTGTTCTGTTTAACTCTGTTTCACTCTGTATCCCTCTGTTTAACTGTGTTTCACTCTGTTTCTCTCTGCCTCTGTTTAACTCTGTTTAACTCTGTTGAAAACTGTTTGCCTCTGTTTAACTCTGTTCGCCTCTGTTTAACGCTGTTTAACTCTGTTTGCATCTGTTTAACTCTGTTTAACTCTGTTTGCCAATTTTCGACTCTGTTTAACTCTGTTTGCCTCTGTTTAACTCTGTTTCACTCTGTTACCCTCTGTTTGCCACTGTTTAACTCTGTTTAACTCAGTTGAACTCTGTTTACATCTGTTGAACTCTGTTTGCCTCTGTTTCAACCTATTTAACTCTGTTTGCCTCTGTCCAACTCTGTTTAACTCTATATGCCTCTGTTTAACTCTGTTTCACTCTGTTTGCCTCTGTTCAACTCTGTTTAACTCTGTTGAAAACTGTTTGCCTCTGGTTAACTCTGGTTAACTCTGTTCGCCTCTGTTTAACTCTGTTTAACTCTGTTTGCATCTGATTAACTCTGTTTAACTCTCTTTGCCTCTGTTCGACTCTGTTTAACTCTGTTTCACTCTGTTACCCTCTGTTTGCCTCTGTTGAACTCTGTTTAACTCAGTTTACATCTGTTGAACTTTGTTTGCCTCTGTTTAACTCTATTTAACTCTGTTTGCCTCTGTTTTACGCTGTTTAACTCTGTTTGCCTCTGTTTAAAACTGTTTAACACTGTATGCCTCTGTTTAACTCTGTGTGCCTCTGTTTGCCTCTGTTTAACTCTGTTTAACTCAGTTGAACTCTGTTTACATCTGTTGAACTCTGTTTGCCTCTGTTTCAATCTGTTTAACTCTGTTTGCCTCTGTTTAACTCTGTTTAACTCTGTTTGCCTCTGTGTAACTCTATTTAACTCTGTTTGCCTCTGTTTAACGCTGTTTAACTCTGTTTGCCTCTCTTTAACTCTGTTTCACTCTGTTTCCCTCTCTTTGCCTCGATTTAAATGTGTTTACCTCTGTTGAACTCTGTTTATTACTGTTCAACTCTGTTTGCCTCTATTTCAATCTATTTAACTCTGTTTGCCTCTGTTAAACGCTGTTGCACTCTGTTTGTCTCTGTTTAACTCTCTTTAACTCTGCAGCGTTCTGTTTAACTCTATTGAACTCTGTTTGCTTCTGTTTAACTCTTTTCAACTCTGTTTCCCTCTGTTTAACTCTATTTAACTCTGTTTGCTTCTGTTTAACGCTGTTTAACTCTATTTGCCTCTGTGTAACTCTGTTTGCCCCGTTTTACTCTGTTTCACTCTGTTTCCCTCTGTTTGCCTCTGTGTAGCTCTGTTTCAATCTGTTGAACTCTGTTTGTCTTTGTTTAACTCTGTTTAACTCTTTTCGCCTCTGCTGAACTCTGTTTATGTCTTTTGAACTCTGTTTGCCTCTGTTTCAATCTGTTTAACTCTGTTTGCCTCTGTTTAACTCTGTTTAACTCTGTTTGCCTCTGTGTAACTCCATTTAAATCTGTTTGCCTCTGTTTAACGCTGTTTAACTCTGTTTGCCTCTGTTTAACTCTGTATGCCTCTGTTCACTCTGTTTGCCTCTGTTTGCCTCTGTTTAACTCTGTTTAACCATGTTTGCCACTGTTTAACTCTGTTTAGCTCTGTTTGCCTCTGTTCAACTCTGCTTTCCTCAGTTTAATTCTGTTTAACTGTGTTTGCCTCTGTTTAACTCTGTTGAACTCTATTTAACTCTGTTTAACTCTGTTTAACTTTGTTTGCCTCTGTTCTATTCTGTTTAACTCTGTTTCACTCTGTATCCCTCTGTTTAACTGTGTTTCACTCTGTTTCTCTCTGCCTCTGTTTAACTCTGTTTAACTCTGTTGAAAACTGTTTGCCTCTGTTTAACTCTGTTCGCCTCTGTTTAACGCTGTTTAACTCTGTTTGCATCTGTTTAACTCTGTTTAACTCTGTTTGCCAATTTTCGACTCTGTTTAACTCTGTTTGCCTCTGTTTAACTCTGTTTCACTCTGTTACCCTCTGTTTGCCACTGTTTAACTCTGTTTAACTCAGTTGAACTCTGTTTACATCTGTTGAACTCTGTTTGCCTCTGTTTCAACCTATTTAACTCTGTTTGCCTCTGTCCAACTCTGTTTAACTCTATATGCCTCTGTTTAACTCTGTTTCACTCTGTTTGCCTCTGTTCAACTCTGTTTAACTCTGTTGAAAACTGTTTGCCTCTGGTTAACTCTGGTTAACTCTGTTCGCCTCTGTTTAACTCTGTTTAACTCTCTTTGCCTCTGTTCGACTCTGTTTAACTCTGTTTCACTCTGTTACCCTCTGTTTGCCTCTGTTGAACTCTGTTTAACTCAGTTTACATCTGTTGAACTTTGTTTGCCTCTGTTTAACTCTATTTAACTCTGTTTGCCTCTGTTTTACGCTGTTTAACTCTGTTTGCCTCTGTTTAAAACTGTTTAACACTGTATGCCTCTGTTTAACTCTGTGTGCCTCTGTTTGCCTCTGTTTAACTCTGTTTAACTCAGTTGAACTCTGTTTACATCTGTTGAACTCTGTTTGCCTCTGTTTCAATCTGTTTAACTCTGTTTGCCTCTGTTTAACTCTGTTTAACTCTGTTTGCCTCTGTGTAACTCTATTTAACTCTGTTTGCCTCTGTTTAACGCTGTTTAACTCTGTTTGCCTCTCTTTAACTCTGTTTCACTCTGTTTCCCTCTCTTTGCCTCGATTTAAATGTGTTTACCTCTGTTGAACTCTGTTTATTACTGTTCAACTCTGTTTGCCTCTATTTCAATCTATTTAACTCTGTTTGCCTCTGTTAAACGCTGTTGCACTCTGTTTGTCTCTGTTTAACTCTCTTTAACTCTGCAGCGTTCTGTTTAACTCTATTGAACTCTGTTTGCTTCTGTTTAACTCTTTTCAACTCTGTTTCCCTCTGTTTAACTCTATTTAACTCTGTTTGCTTCTGTTTAACGCTGTTTAACTCTATTTGCCTCTGTGTAACTCTGTTTGCCCCGTTTAACTCTGTTTGCCTCTGTGTAACTCTATTTAACTCTGTTTGCCTCTGTTTAACGCTGTTTAAGTCTGTTTGCCTCTGTTTGAAACTGTTTAACTCTGTATGCCTCTGTTTAACTCAGTGTGCCTCTGTTTGCCTCTGTTTAACTCTGCTTAACTCCGTTGAACTCTGATTACATCTGTTGAACTCTGTTTGCCTCTGTTTCAACCTATTTAACTCTGTTTGCATCTGTTCAACTCTGTTTAACTCTATATGCCTCTATTTCACTCTGTTTCCCTCTGTTTGCCTCTGTTTAACTCTGTTTGCCTCTGTTCAACTCTGTTTAACTCTGTATGCCTCTGTTTTACTCTGTTTCACTCTGTTTCCCTCTGTTTGCCTCTGTGTAGCTCTGTTTCAATCTGTTGAACTCTGTTTGCCTCTGTTTAACTCTGTTTAACTCTTTTCGCCTCTGCTGAACTCTGTTTATGTCTTTTGAACTCTGTTTGCCTCTGTTTCAATCTGTTTAACTCTGTTTGCCTCTGTTTAACTCTGTTTAACTCTGTTTGCCTCTGTGTAACTCCATTTAAATCTGTTTGCCTCTGTTTAACGCTGTTTAACTCTGTTTGCCTCTGTTTAACTCTGTATGCCTCTGTTTACTCTGTTTGCCTCTGTTTGCCTCTGTTTAACTCTGTTTAACCATATTTGCCACTGTTTAACTCTGTTTAGCTCTGTTTGCCTCTGTTCAACTCTGCTTTCCTCAGTTTAATTCTGTTTAACTGTGTTTGTCTCTGTTTAACTCTGTTGAACTCTATTTAACTCTGTTTAACTCTGTTTAACTTTGTTTGCCTCTGTTCTATTCTGTTTAACTCTGTTTCACTCTGTATCCCTCTGTTTAACTGTGTTTCACTCTGTTTCCCTCTGCCTCTGTTTAACTCTGTTTAACTCTGTTGAAAACTGTTTGCCTCTTTTTAACTCTGTTCGCCTCTGTTTAACGCTGTTTAACTCTGTTTGCATCTGTTTAACTCTGTTTAACTCTGTTTGCCAATTTTCGACTCTGTTTAACTCTGTTTGCCTCTGTTTAACTCTGTTTCACTCTGTTACCCTCTGTTTGCCACTGTTTAACTCTGTTTAACTCAGTTGAACTCTGTTTACATCTGTTGAACTCTGTTTGCCTCTGTTTCAACCTATTTAACTCTGTTTGCCTCTGTCCAACTCTGTTTAACTCTATATGCCTCTGTTTAACTCTGTTTCACTCTGTTTGCCTCTGTTCAACTCTGTTTAACTCTGTTGAAAACTGTTTGCCTCTGGTTAACTCTGGTTAACTCTGTTCGCCTCTGTTTAACTCTGTTTAACTCTGTTTGCATCTGATTAACTCTGTTTAACTCTCTTTGCCTCTGTTCGACTCTGTTTAACTCTGTTTCACTCTGTTACCCTCTGTTTGCCTCTGTTGAACTCTGTTTAACTCAGTTTACATCTGTTGAACTTTGTTTGCCTCTGTTTAACTCTATTTAACTCTGTTTGCCTCTGTTTTACGCTGTTTAACTCTGTTTGCCTCTGTTTAAAACTGTTTAACACTGTATGCCTCTGTTTAACTCTGTGTGCCTCTGTTTGCCTCTGTTTAACTCTGTTTAACTCAGTTGAACTCTGTTTACATCTGTTGAACTCTGTTTGCCTCTGTTTCAATCTGTTTAACTCTGTTTGCCTCTGTTTAACTCTGTTTAACTCTGTTTGCCTCTGTGTAACTCTATTTAACTCTGTTTGCCTCTGTTTAACGCTGTTTAACTCTGTTTGCCTCTCTTTAACTCTGTTTCACTCTGTTTCCCTCTCTTTGCCTCGATTTAAATGTGTTTACCTCTGTTGAACTCTGTTTATTACTGTTCAACTCTGTTTGCCTCTATTTCAATCTATTTAACTCTGTTTGCCTCTGTTAAACGCTGTTGCACTCTGTTTGTCTCTGTTTAACTCTCTTTAACTCTGCAGCGTTCTGTTTAACTCTATTGAACTCTGTTTGCTTCTGTTTAACTCTTTTCAACTCTGTTTCCCTCTGTTTAACTCTATTTAACTCTGTTTGCTTCTGCTTAACGCTGTTTAACTCTATTTGCCTCTGTGTAACTCTGTTTGCCCCGTTTAACTCTGTTTGCCTCTGTTTAACGCTGTTTAAGTCTGTTTGCCTCTGTTTGAAACTGTTTAACTCTGTATGCCTCTGTTTAACTCAGTGTGCCTCTGTTTGCCTCTGTTTAACTCTGCTTAACTCCGTTGAACTCTGATTACATCTGTTGAACTCTGTTTGCCTCTGTTTCAACCTATTTAACTCTGTTTGCATCTGTTCAACTCTGTTTAACTCTATATGCCTCTATTTCACTCTGCTTCCCTCTGTTTGCCTCTGTTTAACTCTGTTTGCCTCTGTTCAACTCTGTTTAACTCTGTATGCCTCTGTTTTACTCTGTTTCACTCTGTTTCCCTCTGTTTGCCTCTGTGTAGCTCTGTTTCAATCTGTTGAACTCTGTTTGCCTCTGTTTAACTCTGTTTAACTCTTTTCGCCTCTGCTGAACTCTGTTTATGTCTTTTGAACTCTGTTTGCCTCTGTTTCAATCTGTTTAACTCTGTTTGCCTCTGTTTAACTCTGTTTAACTCTGTTTGCCTCTGTGTAACTCCATTTAAATCTGTTTGCCTCTGTTTAACGCTGTTTAACTCTGTTTGCCTCTGTTTAACTCTGTATGCCTCTGTTTACTCTGTTTGCCTCTGTTTGCCTCTGTTTAACTCTGTTTAACCATATTTGCCACTGTTTAACTCTGTTTAGCTCTGTTTGCCTCTGTTCAACTCTGCTTTCCTCAGTTTAATTCTGTTTAACTGTGTTTGTCTCTGTTTAACTCTGTTGAACTCTATTTAACTCTGTTTAACTCTGTTTAACTTTGTTTGCCTCTGTTCTATTCTGTTTAACTCTGTTTCACTCTGTATCCCTCTGTTTAACTGTGTTTTACTCTGTTTCCCTCTGCCTCTGTTTAACTCTGTTTAACTCTGTTGAAAACTGTTTGCCTCTTTTTAACTCTGTTCGCCTCTGTTTAACGCTGTTTAACTCTGTTTGCATCTGTTTAACTCTGTTTAACTCTGTTTGCCAATTTTCGACTCTGTTTAACTCTGTTTGCCTCTGTTTAACTCTGTTTCACTCTGTTACCCTCTGTTTGCCACTGTTTAACTCTGTTTAACTCAGTTGAACTCTGTTTACATCTGTTGAACTCTGTTTGCCTCTGTTTCAACCTATTTAACTCTGTTTGCCTCTGTCCAACTCTGTTTAACTCTATATGCCTCTGTTTAACTCTGTTTCACTCTGTTTGCCTCTGTTCAACTCTGTTTAACTCTGTTGAAAACTGTTTGCCTCTGGTTAACTCTGGTTAACTCTGTTCGCCTCTGTTTAACTCTGTTTAACTCTGTTTGCATCTGATTAACTCTGTTTAACTCTCTTTGCCTCTGTTCGACTCTGTTTAACTCTGTTTCACTCTGTTACCCTCTGTTTGCCTCTGTTGAACTCTGTTTAACTCAGTTTACATCTGTTGAACTTTGTTTGCCTCTGTTTAACTCTATTTAACTCTGTTTGCCTCTGTTTTACGCTGTTTAACTCTGTTTGCCTCTGTTTAAAACTGTTTAACACTGTATGCCTCTGTTTAACTCTGTGTGCCTCTGTTTGCCTCTGTTTAACTCTGTTTAACTCAGTTGAACTCTGTTTACATCTGTTGAACTCTGTTTGCCTCTGTTTCAATCTGTTTAACTCTGTTTGCCTCTGTTTAACTCTGTTTAACTCTGTTTGCCTCTGTGTAACTCTATTTAACTCTGTTTGCCTCTGTTTAACGCTGTTTAACTCTGTTTGCCTCTCTTTAACTCTGTTTCACTCTGTTTCCCTCTCTTTGCCTCGATTTAAATGTGTTTACCTCTGTTGAACTCTGTTTATTACTGTTCAACTCTGTTTGCCTCTATTTCAATCTATTTAACTCTGTTTGCCTCTGTTAAACGCTGTTGCACTCTGTTTGTCTCTGTTTAACTCTCTTTAACTCTGCAGCGTTCTGTTTAACTCTATTGAACTCTGTTTGCTTCTGTTTAACTCTTTTCAACTCTGTTTCCCTCTGTTTAACTCTATTTAACTCTGTTTGCTTCTGCTTAACGCTGTTTAACTCTATTTGCCTCTGTGTAACTCTGTTTGCCCCGTTTAACTCTGTTTGCCTCTGTTTAACGCTGTTTAAGTCTGTTTGCCTCTGTTTGAAACTGTTTAACTCTGTATGCCTCTGTTTAACTCAGTGTGCCTCTGTTTGCCTCTGTTTAACTCTGCTTAACTCCGTTGAACTCTGATTACATCTGTTGAACTCTGTTTGCCTCTGTTTCAACCTATTTAACTCTGTTTGCATCTGTTCAACTCTGTTTAACTCTATATGCCTCTATTTCACTCTGCTTCCCTCTGTTTGCCTCTGTTTAACTCTGTTTGCCTCTGTTCAACTCTGTTTAACTCTGTATGCCTCTGTTTTACTCTGTTTCACTCTGTTTCCCTCTGTTTGCCTCTGTGTAGCTCTGTTTCAATCTGTTGAACTCTGTTTGCCTCTGTTTAACTCTGTTTAACTCTTTTCGCCTCTGCTGAACTCTGTTTATGTCTTTTGAACTCTGTTTGCCTCTGTTTCAATCTGTTTAACTCTGTTTGCCTCTGTTTAACTCTGTTTAACTCTGTTTGCCTCTGTGTAACTCCATTTAAATCTGTTTGCCTCTGTTTAACGCTGTTTAACTCTGTTTGCCTCTGTTTAACTCTGTATGCCTCTGTTTACTCTGTTTGCCTCTGTTTGCCTCTGTTTAACTCTGTTTAACCATGTTTGCCACTGTTTAACTCTGTTTAGCTCTGTTTGCCTCTGTTCAACTCTGCTTTCCTCAGTTTAATTCTGTTTAACTGTGTTTGTCACTGTTTAACTCTGTTGAACTCTATTTAACTCTTTTTAACTCTGTTTAACTTTGTTTGCCTCTGTTCTATTCTGTTTAACTCTGTTTAACTCTGTATCCCTCTGTTTAACTGTGTTTCACTCTGTTTCCCTCTGCCTCTGTTTAACTCTGTTTAACTCTGTTGAAAACTGTTTGCCTCTGTTTAACTCTGTTCGCCTCTGTTTAACGCTGCTTAACTCTGTTTGCATCTGTTTAACTCTGTTTAACTCTGTTTGCCAATTTTCGACTCTGTTTAACTCTGTTTGCCTCTGTTTAACTCTGTTTCACTCTGTTTGCCTCTGTTATCTCTGTTTCACTCTCTCTGTTTCCCTCTGTTTGCCTCTGTTTAAATCTGTTTAACTCTGTTGAACTCTGTTTATTACTGTTCAACTCTGTTTGCCTCTATTTCAATCTATTTAACTCTGTTTGCCTCTGTTCAACTCTGTTTAACTCTATATGCCTCTGTTTAACTCTGTTTCACTCTGTTTCCCTCTGTTTGCCTCTGTTTAACTCTGTTTAACTCTGTTGAACTCCGTTTATCTCTGTTGAATTCTGTTTGCCTCTGTTTCAATCTATTTAACTCTGTTTGCCTCTGTTTACTCTGTTTAAACTCTGTTTGCCTCTGTTTAACTCTGTTTATCTCTGTTTGCCTCTGTTCAACTCTGTTTAACTCTGTATACCTCTGTTTAACTCTGCTTCACTCTGTTTCCCTCTGTTTGCCTCTGTTTAACTCTGTTAACTCTTTTGACCTCTGGTTATCTCTGTTGAACTCTTTTTGCCTCTGTTTCAAACTATTTAACTCTGTTTGCCTCTGTTAAACTCTGTTTAACTCTGTTTGCCTATGTTTCACTCTATTTAAATCTGTTTGCCTCTGTGTACCGCTGCTTAACTCTGTTTGCCTCTGTTTAACTCTGCATGCCTCTGTTTTACTCTGTTGAACTCTGTTTGCCTCTGTTTAACTCAGTTTAACTCTGGTTGCCTCTGATTAACTCTGTTAACTCTGATTGCCTCTGTTCAACTCTGTTTAACTCTGTATAACTCTGTATGCCTCTGTTTACCTCTGTTGAAATCTGTTTGCCTCTGTTTAACTCTGTTTAACTCTTTTCGCCTCTGTTGAACTCTGTTTATCTCTGTTGAACTCTGTTTGCCTCTGTTTAACTCAGTTTAACTCTGGTTGCCTCTGATTAACTCTGTTAACTCTGATTGCCTCTGTTCAACTCTGTTTAACTCTGTATAACTCTGTATGCCTCTGTTTACCTCTGTTGAAATCTGTTTGCCTCTGTTTAACTCTGTTTAACTCTTTTCACCTCTGTTGAACTCTGTTTATCTCTGTTGAACTCTGTTTGCCTCTGTTTCAATCTATCTAACTCTGTTTGCCTCTGTTTAACTCTCTTTAATTCTGTTTGACTCTGTTTAACTCTATTTGCCTCTATTTAACGCTGTTTAACTCTGTATGCCTCTGTTTAACTCTATTTAACTCTGTTTGTCTCGGTTTAAGGCTGTTTAACTCTGTTTGCCTCTGTTTAAATCTGTTTATCTCTGCATGCCTCTGTTTAACTCTGTTTGCCTCTGGCTGCCTCTGTTTAACTCTGTTTAAATCTGTTTGCCTATGCTTAACTCTTTTTAACTCTGTTTGCCTCTGTTCAAATCTGTTTAACTCTGTTTAACTCTGTATGTGTCTGTTTAACTCTGTTTCACTCATTTCCCCTTGGTTTGCCTCTGTTTAACACTGTTTAACTCTGTTTGCCTATGTTTAACTCCGTTTAACTCTCTTTGCCTCTGTTTCAATCTATCTAACACTGTTTGCCACTGTTTAACTCTCTTTAATTCTGTTTGAGTCTGCTTAACTCTATTTGCCTCTATTTAACGCTGTTTAACACTGTTTGCCTCAGTTTAACTCTGCTTGACTCTGTTTGCCTCTGTTTAACTCTATTTAACTCTGTTTGTCTCGGTTTAAGGCTGTTTAACTCTGTTTGCCTTTGTTTAAATCTGTTTAACTCTGTATGCCTCTGTTTAACTCTGTTTCACTCTGTTTGCCTCTGTTTAACTCTGTTTAAATCTGTTTGCCTATGTTTAACTCTTTTTAACTCTGTTTGCCTCTGTTCAACTCTGTTTAACTCTGTTTATCTCTGTATGCCTCTGTTTAACTCTGTTTCACTCATTTTCCCTTGGCTTGCCTCTGTTTAACTCTGCTTGCCTCTGTTTAACTCTGTTTGCCTCTGTTCAACTCTGTTTAACTCTGTATGCCTCTGTGTTACTCTGTTTCACTCTGTTTCCCTCCGTTTGCCTCTGTTTAACTCTGTTTAAATCTGTTGAACTCTGTTTGCCTCTGTTTAACTCTGCTTAACTCCGTTGAACTCTGTTTACATCTGTTGAACTCTGTTTGCCTCTGTTTCAACCTATTTAACTCTGTTTGCCTCTGTTCAACTCTGTTTAACTCTATAGGCCTCTGTTTAACTCTGTTTCCCTCTGTTTGCCTCTGTTTAACTCTGTTTGCCTCTGTTCAACTCTGTTTAACTCTGAATGCCTCTGTTTTACTCAGTTTCACTCTGTTTCCCTCTGTTTGCCTATGTTTAGCTCTGTTTCAATCTGTTGAACTCTGTTTGCCTCTGTTTCAATCTGTTTAACTCTGTTTGCCTCTGTTTAACTCTGTTTAACTCTGTTTGCCTCTGTGTAACTCTATTTAACCCTGTTTGCCTCTGTTTAACGCTGTTTAACTCTGTTTGCCTCTCTTTAACTCTGTTTCACTCTGTTTCCCTCTCTTTGCCTCGATTTAAATGTGTTTACCTCTGTTGAACTCTGTTTATTACTGTTCAACTCTGTTTGCCTCTATTTCAATCTGTTTAACTCTGTTTGCCTCTGTTAAACGCTGTTTCACTCTGTTTGTCTCTGTTTAACTCTCTTTAACTCTGCAGCGTTCTGTTTAACTCTGTTGAACTCTGTTTGCTTCTGTTTAACTCTTTTCAACTCTGTTTCCCTCTGTTTAACTCTATTTAACTCTGTTTGCTTCTGCTTAACGCTGTTTAACTCTATTTGCCTCTGTGTAACTCTGTTTGCCCCGTTTAACTCTGTTTGCCTCTGTTTAACGCTGTTTAAGTCTGTTTGCCTCTGTTTGAAACTGTTTAACTCTGTATGCCTCTGTTTAACTCAGTGTGCCTCTGTTTGCCTCTGTTTAACTCTGCTTAACTCCGTTGAACTCTGATTACATCTGTTGAACTCTGTTTGCCTCTGTTTCAACCTATTTAACTCTGTTTGCATCTGTTCAACTCTGTTTAACTCTATATGCCTCTATTTCACTCTGCTTCCCTCTGTTTGCCTCTGTTTAACTCTGTTTGCCTCTGTTCAACTCTGTTTAACTCTGTATGCCTCTGTTTTACTCTGTTTCACTCTGTTTCCCTCTGTTTGCCTCTGTGTAGCTCTGTTTCAATCTGTTGAACTCTGTTTGCCTCTGTTTAACTCTTGTTTAACTCTTTTCGCCTCTGCTGAACTCTGTTTATGTCTTTTGAACTCTGTTTGCCTCTGTTTCAATCTGTTTAACTCTGTTTGCCTCTGTTTAACTCTGTTTAACTCTGTTTGCCTCTGTGTAACTCCATTTAAATCTGTTTGCCTCTGTTTAACGCTGTTTAACTCTGTTTGCCTCTGTTTAACTCTGTATGCCTCTGTTTACTCTGTTTGCCTCTGTTTGCCTCTGTTTAACTCTGTTTAACCATGTTTGCCACTGTTTAACTCTGTTTAGCTCTGTTTGCCTCTGTTCAACTCTGCTTTCCTCAGTTTAATTCTGTTTAACTGTGTTTGTCTCTGTTTAACTCTGTTGAACTCTATTTAACTCTGTTTAACTCTGTTTAACTTTGTTTGCCTCTGTTCTATTCTGTTTAACTCTGTTTAACTCTGTATCCCTCTGTTTAACTGTGTTTCACTCTGTTTCCCTCTGCCTCTGTTTAACTCTGTTTAACTCTGTTGAAAACTGTTTGCCTCTGTTTAACTCTGTTCGCCTCTGTTTAACGCTGCTTAACTCTGTTTGCATCTGTTTAACTCTGTTTAACTCTGTTTGCCAATTTTCGACTCTGTTTAACTCTGTTTGCCTCTGTTTAACTCTGTTTCACTCTGTTTGCCTCTGTTATCTCTGTTTCACTCTCTCTGTTTCCCTCTGTTTGCCTCTGTTTAAATCTGTTTAACTCTGTTGAACTCTGTTTATTACTGTTCAACTCTGTTTGCCTCTATTTCAATCTATTTAACTCTGTTTGCCTCTGTTCAACTCTGTTTAACTCTATATGCCTCTGTTTAACTCTGTTTCACTCTGTTTCCCTCTGTTTGCCTCTGTTTAACTCTGTTTAACTCTGTTGAACTCCGTTTATCTCTGTTGAATTCTGTTTGCCTCTGTTTCAATCTATTTAACTCTGTTTGCCTCTGTTTACTCTGTTTAAACTCTGTTTGCCTCTGTTTAACTCTGTTTATCTCTGTTTGCCTCTGTTCAACTCTGTTTAACTCTGTATACCTCTGTTTAACTCTGCTTCACTCTGTTTCCCTCTGTTTGCCTCTGTTTAACTCTGTTAACTCTTTTGACCTCTGGTTATCTCTGTTGAACTCTTTTTGCCTCTGTTTCAAACTATTTAACTCTGTTTGCCTCTGTTAAACTCTGTTTAACTCTGTTTGCCTATGTTTCACTCTATTTAAATCTGTTTGCCTCTGTGTACCGCTGCTTAACTCTGTTTGCCTCTGTTTAACTCTGCATGCCTCTGTTTTACTCTGTTGAACTCTGTTTGCCTCTGTTTAACTCAGTTTAACTCTGGTTGCCTCTGATTAACTCTGTTAACTCTGATTGCCTCTGTTCAACTCTGTTTAACTCTGTATAACTCTGTATGCCTCTGTTTACCTCTGTTGAAATCTGTTTGCCTCTGTTTAACTCTGTTTAACTCTTTTCGCCTCTGTTGAACTCTGTTTATCTCTGTTGAACTCTGTTTGCCTCTGTTTAACTCAGTTTAACTCTGGTTGCCTCTGATTAACTCTGTTAACTCTGATTGCCTCTGTTCAACTCTGTTTAACTCTGTATAACTCTGTATGCCTCTGTTTACCTCTGTTGAAATCTGTTTGCCTCTGTTTAACTCTGTTTAACTCTTTTCACCTCTGTTGAACTCTGTTTATCTCTGTTGAACTCTGTTTGCCTCTGTTTCAATCTATCTAACTCTGTTTGCCTCTGTTTCAATCTATCTAACTCTGTTTGCCTCTGTTTAACTCTCTTTAATTCTGTTTGACTCTGTTTAACTCTATTTGCCTCTATTTAACGCTGTTTAACTCTGTATGCCTCTGTTTAACTCTATTTAACTCTGTTTGTCTCGGTTTAAGGCTGTTTAACTCTGTTTGCCTCTGTTTAAATCTGTTTATCTCTGCATGCCTCTGTTTAACTCTGTTTGCCTCTGGCTGCCTCTGTTTAACTCTGTTTAAATCTGTTTGCCTATGCTTAACTCTTTTTAACTCTGTTTGCCTCTGTTCAAATCTGTTTAACTCTGTTTAACTCTGTATGTGTCTGTTTAACTCTGTTTCACTCATTTCCCCTTGGTTTGCCTCTGTTTAACACTGTTTAACTCTGTTTGCCTATGTTTAACTCCGTTTAACTCTCTTTGCCTCTGTTTCAATCTATCTAACACTGTTTGCCACTGTTTAACTCTCTTTAATTCTGTTTGAGTCTGCTTAACTCTATTTGCCTCTATTTAACGCTGTTTAACACTGTTTGCCTCAGTTTAACTCTGCTTGACTCTGTTTGCCTCTGTTTAACTCTATTTAACTCTGTTTGTCTCGGTTTAAGGCTGTTTAACTCTGTTTGCCTTTGTTTAAATCTGTTTAACTCTGTATGCCTCTGTTTAACTCTGTTTCACTCTGTTTGCCTCTGTTTAACTCTGTTTAAATCTGTTTGCCTATGTTTAACTCTTTTTAACTCTGTTTGCCTCTGTTCAACTCTGTTTAACTCTGTTTATCTCTGTATGCCTCTGTTTAACTCTGTTTCACTCATTTTCCCTTGGCTTGCCTCTGTTTAACTCTGCTTGCCTCTGTTTAACTCTGTTTGCCTCTGTTCAACTCTGTTTAACTCTGTATGCCTCTGTGTTACTCTGTTTCACTCTGTTTCCCTCCGTTTGCCTCTGTTTAACTCTGTTTAAATCTGTTGAACTCTGTTTGCCTCTGTTTAACTCTGCTTAACTCCGTTGAACTCTGTTTACATCTGTTGAACTCTGTTTGCCTCTGTTTCAACCTATTTAACTCTGTTTGCCTCTGTTCAACTCTGTTTAACTCTATAGGCCTCTGTTTAACTCTGTTTCCCTCTGTTTGCCTCTGTTTAACTCTGTTTGCCTCTGTTCAACTCTGTTTAACTCTGAATGCCTCTGTTTTACTCAGTTTCACTCTGTTTCCCTCTGTTTGCCTATGTTTAGCTCTGTTTCAATCTGTTGAACTCTGTTTGCCTCTGTTTTACTCTGTTTAACTCTTTTCGCATCTGCTGAACTCTGTTTATGTCTGGTGAACTCGGTTTGCCTCTGTTTCAATCTGTTTAACTCTCTTTGCCTCTGTTTAACTCTGTTTAACTCTGTTTGCCTCTGTGTAACTCTATTTTACTCTGTTTGCCTCTGTTTAACGCTGTTTAACTCTGTTTGCCTCTGTTTAACTCTGTTTAACTCTGTATGCCTCTGTTTACTCTGTTTGCCTCTGTTTGCCTCTGTTTAACTCTGTTTAACCATGTTTGCCACTGTTTAACTCTGTTTAGCTCTGTTTGCCTCTGTTCAACTCTGTTTTCCTCAGTTTAATTCTGTTTAACTCTGTTTGCCTCTGTTTAACTCTGTTGAACTCTATTTAACTCTGTTTAACTCTGTTTAACTCTGTTTGCCTCTGTTCTATTCTGTTTAACTCTGTTTCAATCTGTATGCCTCTGTTTAACTGTGTTTCACTCTGTTTCCCTCTTTTTGCCTCTGTTTAACTCTGTTTAACTCTGTTGAAAACTGTTTGCCTCTGTTTAACTCTGGTTAACTCTGTTGGCCTCTGTTTAACTCTGTTTAACTCTGTTTGCATCTGTTTAACTTTGTGTAACTCTGTTTGCCTCTTTTCGACTCTGTTTAACTCTGTTTGCCTCTGTTTAACTCTGTTTCACTCTGTTACCCTCTGTTTGCCACTGCTTAACTCAGTTGAACTCAGTTGAACTCTGTTTACATCTGATGAACTCTGTTTGCCTCTGTTTCAACCTATTTAACTCTGTTTGCCTCTGTCCAACTCTGTTTAAGTCTATATGCCTCTGCTTAACTCTTTTTCACTCTGTTTGCCTCTGTTCAACTCTGTTTAACTCTGTTGAAAACTGTTTGCCTCTGGTTAACTCTGGTTAACTCTGTTCGCCTCTGTTTAACTCTGTTTAACTCTGTTTGCATCTGATTAACTCTGTTTAACTCTCTTTGCCTCTGTTCGACTCTGTTTAACTCTGTTTCACTCTGTTACCCTCTGTTTGCCTCTGTTGAACTCTGTTTAACTCAGTTGAACTCTGTTTATATCTGTTGAACATTGTTTGCCTCTGTTTGAACCTATTTAACTCTGTTTGCCTCTGATTAACTCTGTTTAACTCTGTTTGCCTCTGCTTAACTCTATTTAACTCTGTTTGCCTCTGTTTAACGCTGTATGCCTCTGTTTAACTCTGTTGAAATCAGTTTGCCTCTGCTAACTGTGTTTAACTCTGTTCGCCTCTGTTTATCTCTGTTTAATTCTGTTTAACTCTGTTTCCTCTGTTTAAAACTGTTTAACTCTGTTTGCCTCTGTTCAACTCTGTTTATCTCTGTTTGCCTCTGTTTAAGTCTGTTTCACTCTGTTTCCCTCTGTTTGCCTCTGTTTAAATCTGTTTAAGTCTGTTGAACTCTATTTATTACTGTTCAACTCTGTTTGCCTCTATTTCAATCTATTAAACTCTTTTTGCCTCTGTTCAACTGTGTTTTACACTGTACGCCTCTGTTTAACTCTGTGTCAATCTGTTTCCCACTGTTTGCATCTGTTTAACTCTGTTTGCCTCTGTTTAACTCTGTTTAACTCTGCCGAGTTCTGTTTAACTCTATTGAACTCTATTTGCCACTGTTTAACTCTTTCTAACTCTGTTTAAATCTATTTAAATCTATTTAACTCTGTTTGCCTCTGTTAAACGCTGTTTCACTCTGTTTGTCTCTGTTTGACTCTCTTTAACTCTGCAGCGTTCTGTTTAACTCTATTGAACTCTGTTTGCTTCTGTTTAAATCTTCTCAACTCTGTTTCCCTCTGTTTAACTCTATTTAACTCTGTTTGCTTCTGTTTAACGCTGTTTAACTCTGTTTGCCTCTGTGTAAAAATGTTTGCCCCTGTTTAACTCTGTTTAACTCTGTTTGCCTCTGTTTAACTCTATTTAACTCTGTTTGCCTCTGTTTAACGCTGTTTAACTCTGTTTGCCTCTGTTTAAAACTGTTTAACACTGTATGCCTCTGTTTAACTCTGTGTGCCTCTGTCTGCCTCTGTTTAACTCTGTTTAACTCAGTTGAACTCTGTTTACATCTGTTGAACTCTGTTTGCCTCTGTTTCAATCTGTTTAACTCTGTTTGCCTCTGTTTAACTCTGTTTAACGCTGTTTGCCTCTGTGTTACTCTTTTTAACTCTGTTTGCCTCTGTTTAACGCTGTTTAACTATGTTTGCCTCTCTTTAACTCTGTTTAACTCTGTATGCCTCTGTTTACTCTGTTTGCCTCTGTTTGACTCTGTTTAACCATGTTTGCCAATGTTTAACTCTGTTTAGCTCTGTTTGCCTCTGCTCAACTCTGTTTTCCTCAGTTCAATTCTGTTTAATTCTGTTTCCCTCTGTTTAACTCTGTTGAACTCTATATAACTCTGTTTAACTCTGTTTGCCTCTGTTCTATTCTGTTTAACTCTGTTTCACTCTGTATGCCTCTGTTTAACTGTGTTTCACTCTGTTTCCCTCTGTTTGCCTCTGTTTAACTCTGTTTAACTCTGTTGAAAACTGCTTGCCTCTGGTTAACTCTGTTCGCCTCTGTTTAACTCTGTTTAACTCTTTATGCATCTGTTTAACTCTGTTTAAATCTGTTTGCCTCTGTTCGACTCTGTTTAACTCTGTTTGCCTCTGTTTAACTCTGTTTCACTCTGTTACCCTCTGTTTGCCACTGTTTAACTCTGTTTAACTCTGTTTGCCTCTTTTCGACTCTGTTTAACTCTGTTTGCCTCTGTTTCACTCTGTTACCCTCTGTTTGCCACTGTTTAACTCTGCTTAACTCAGTTGAACTCTGTTTACATCCTTTGAACTCTGTGTGCCTCTGTTTCAACCTATTTAACTCTGTTTGCCTCTGTCCAACTCTGTTTAACTCTATATGCCTCTGTTTAACTCTATTTCACATTGTTTCTCTCTGTTCAACTCTGTTTAACTCTGTTGAAAACTGTTTGCCTCTGTTTAACTCTGGTTAACTCTGTTCGCCTCTGTTTAACTCTGTTTGCATCCTATTAACTCTGTTTAACTCTCTTTGCCTCCGTTCGACTCTGTTTAACTCTGTTTCACTCTATTACCCTCTGTTTGCCTCTTTTGAACTCTGTTTAACTCAGTTGAACTCTGTTTACATCTGTTGAACTTTATTTGCCTCTGTTTCAACCTATTTAACTCTGTTTGCCTCTGTTTAACTCTGTTTGCCTCTGCGTAACTCAATTTAACTCTGTTTGCCTGTGTTTAACGCTGTTTAACTATGTGTGCCTCTGTTTAACTCTGTATGCCTCTGTTTAACTCTGTTGAAATCAGTTTGCCTCTGCTAACTCTGTTTAACTCTGTTCGCCTCTGTTTAACGCTGTTTAACTCTGTTTGCATCTGTTTAACTCTGTTTAACTCTGTTTGCCAATTTTCGACTCTGTTTAACTCTGTTTGCCTCTGTTTAACTCTGTTTCACTCTGTTACCCTCTGTTTGCCACTGTTTAACTCTGTTTAACTCAGTTGAACTCTGTTTACATCTGTTGAACTCTGTTTGCCTCTGTTTCAACCTATTTAACTCTGTTTGCCTCTGTCCAACTCTGTTTAACTCTATATGCCTCTGTTTAACTCTGTTTCACTCTGTTTGCCTCTGTTCAACTCTGTTTAACTCTGTTGAAAACTGTTTGCCTCTGGTTAACTCTGGTTAACTCTGTTCGCCTCTGTTTAACTCTGTTTAACTCTGTTTGCATCTGATTAACTCTGTTTAACTCTCTTTGCCTCTGTTCGACTCTGTTTAACTCTGTTTCACTCTGTTACCCTCTGTTTGCCTCTGTTGAACTCTGTTTAACTCAGTTTACATCTGTTGAACTTTGTTTGCCTCTGTTTAACTCTATTTAACTCTGTTTGCCTCTGTTTTACGCTGTTTAACTCTGTTTGCCTCTGTTTAAAACTGTTTAACACTGTATGCCTCTGTTTAACTCTGTGTGCCTCTGTTTGCCTCTGTTTAACTCTGTTTAACTCAGTTGAACTCTGTTTACATCTGTTGAACTCTGTTTGCCTCTGTTTCAATCTGTTTAACTCTGTTTGCCTCTGTTTAACTCTGTTTAACTCTGTTTGCCTCTGTGTAACTCTATTTAACTCTGTTTGCCTCTGTTTAACGCTGTTTAACTCTGTTTGCCTCTCTTTAACTCTGTTTCACTCTGTTTCCCTCTCTTTGCCTCGATTTAAATGTGTTTACCTCTGTTGAACTCTGTTTATTACTGTTCAACTCTGTTTGCCTCTATTTCAATCTATTTAACTCTGTTTGCCTCTGTTAAACGCTGTTGCACTCTGTTTGTCTCTGTTTAACTCTCTTTAACTCTGCAGCGTTCTGTTTAACTCTATTGAACTCTGTTTGCTTCTGTTTAACTCTTTTCAACTCTGTTTCCCTCTGTTTAACTCTATTTAACTCTGTTTGCTTCTGTTTAACGCTGTTTAACTCTATTTGCCTCTGTGTAACTCTGTTTGCCCCGTTTTACTCTGTTTCACTCTGTTTCCCTCTGTTTGCCTCTGTGTAGCTCTGTTTCAATCTGTTGAACTCTGTTTGTCTTTGTTTAACTCTGTTTAACTCTTTTCGCCTCTGCTGAACTCTGTTTATGTCTTTTGAACTCTGTTTGCCTCTGTTTCAATCTGTTTAACTCTGTTTGCCTCTGTTTAACTCTGTTTAACTCTGTTTGCCTCTGTGTAACTCCATTTAAATCTGTTTGCCTCTGTTTAACGCTGTTTAACTCTGTTTGCCTCTGTTTCACACTGTATGCCTCTGTTCACTCTGTTTGCCTCTGTTTAACTCTGTTTAACCATGTTTGCCACTGTTTAACTCTGTTTAGCTCTGTTTGCCTCTGTTCAACTCTGCTTTCCTCAGTTTAATTCTGTTTAACTGTGTTTGCCTCTGTTTAACTCTGTTGAACTCTATTTAACTCTGTTTAACTCTGTTTAACTTTGTTTGCCTCTGTTCTATTCTGTTTAACTCTGTTTCACTCTGTATCCCTCTGTTTAACTGTGTTTCACTCTGTTTCTCTCTGCCTCTGTTTAACTCTGTTTAACTCTGTTGAAAACTGTTTGCCTCTGTTTAACTCTGTTCGCCTCTGTTTAACGCTGTTTAACTCTGTTTGCATCTGTTTAACTCTGTTTAACTCTGTTTGCCAATTTTCGACTCTGTTTAACTCTGTTTGCCTCTGTTTAACTCTGTTTCACTCTGTTACCCTCTGTTTGCCACTGTTTAACTCTGTTTAACTCAGTTGAACTCTGTTTACATCTGTTGAACTCTGTTTGCCTCTGTTTCAACCTATTTAACTCTGTTTGCCTCTGTCCAACTCTGTTTAACTCTATATGCCTCTGTTTCACTCTGTTTCACTCTGTTTGCCTCTGTTCAACTCTGTTTAACTCTGTTGAAAACTGTTTGCCTCTGGTTAACTCTGGTTAACTCTGTTCGCCTCTGTTTAACTCTGTTTAACTCTCTTTGCCTCTGTTCGACTCTGTTTAACTCTGTTTCACTCTGTTACCCTCTGTTTGCCTCTGTTGAACTCTGTTTAACTCAGTTTACATCTGTTGAACTTTGTTTGCCTCTGTTTAACTCTATTTAACTCTGTTTGCCTCTGTTTTACGCTGTTTAACTCTGTTTGCCTCTGTTTAAAACTGTTTAACACTGTATGCCTCTGTTTAACTCTGTGTGCCTCTGTTTGCCTCTGTTTAACTCTGTTTAACTCAGTTGAACTCTGTTTACATCTGTTGAACTCTGTTTGCCTCTGTTTCAATCTGTTTAACTCTGTTTGCCTCTGTTTAACTCTGTTTAACTCTGTTTGCCTCTGTGTAACTCTATTTAACTCTGTTTGCCTCTGTTTAACGCTGTTTAACTCTGTTTGCCTCTCTTTAACTCTGTTTCACTCTGTTTCCCTCTCTTTGCCTCGATTTAAATGTGTTTACCTCTGTTGAACTCTGTTTATTACTGTTCAACTCTGTTTGCCTCTATTTCAATCTATTTAACTCTGTTTGCCTCTGTTAAACGCTGTTGCACTCTGTTTGTCTCTGTTTAACTCTCTTTAACTCTGCAGCGTTCTGTTTAACTCTATTGAACTCTGTTTGCTTCTGTTTAACTCTTTTCAACTCTGTTTCCCTCTGTTTAACTCTATTTAACTCTGTTTGCTTCTGTTTAACGCTGTTTAACTCTATTTGCCTCTGTGTAACTCTGTTTGCCCCGTTTAACTCTGTTTGCCTCTGTTTAACTCTATTTAACTCTGTTTGCCTCTGTTTAACGCTGTTTAAGTCTGTTTGCCTCTGTTTGAAACTGTTTAACTCTGTATGCCTCTGTTTAACTCAGTGTGCCTCTGTTTGCCTCTGTTTAACTCTGCTTAACTCCGTTGAACTCTGATTACATCTGTTGAACTCTGTTTGCCTCTGTTTCAACCTATTTAACTCTGTTTGCATCTGTTCAACTCTGTTTAACTCTATATGCCTCTATTTCACTCTGTTTCCCTCTGTTTGCCTCTGTTTAACTCTGTTTGCCTCTGTTCAACTCTGTTTAACTCTGTATGCCTCTGTTTTACTCTGTTTCACTCTGTTTCCCTCTGTTTGCCTCTGTTTAGCTCTGTTTCAATCTGTTGAACTCTGTTTGCCTTTGTTTAACTCTGTTTAACTCTTTTCGCCTCTGCTGAACTCTGTTTATGTCTTTTGAACTCTGTTTGCCTCTGTTTCAATCTGTTTAACTCTGTTTGCCTCTGTTTAACTCTGTTTAACTCTGTTTGCCTCTGTGTAACTCCATTTAAATCTGTTTGCCTCTGTTTAACGCTGTTTAACTCTGTTTGCCTCTGTTTAACTCTGTATGCCTCTGTTCACTCTGTTTGCCTCTGTTTGCCTCTGTTTAACTCTGTTTAACCATGTTTGCCACTGTTTAACTCTGTTTAGCTCTGTTTGCCTCTGTTCAACTCTGTTGAACTCTATTTAACTCTGTTTAACTCTTTCTAACTCTGTTTGCCTCTGTTTAACTCTATTTAAATCTATTTAACTCTGTTTGCCTCTGTTTAACACTGTTTAACTATGTATGCCTCTGTCTAACTCTGTTTGCCTCTGCCTCTGTTTAACTCTGTTTAACCATTTTTGCCACTGTTTCACTCTGTTTAGCACTGTTTGCCTCTGTTCAACTCTGTTTTCATCAGTTTAATTCTGTTTAACTTTGTTTGCCACTGCTTAACTCTGTTGAACTCTATTTAACTCTGTTTAAATCTGTTTGCCTCTGTTCAATTCTGTTTAACTCTGTTTCACTCTGTATGCCTCTGTTTAACTGTGTTTCACTCTGTTTCCCTCTGTTTGCATCTGTTTAACTCTGTTTGCCTCTGTTTAACTCTGTTTAACTTTGCCGAGTTCTGTTTAACTCTATTGAACTCTGTTTGCCTCTGTTTAACTCTTTCTAACTCTGTTTGCCTCTGTTTAAATCTATTTAAATCTATTTAACTCTGTTTGCCTCTGTTAAACGCTGTTTCACTCTGTTTGTCTCTGTTTAACTCTCTTTAACTCTGCAGCGTTCTGTTTAACTCTATTGAACTCTGTTTGCTTCTGTTTAACTCTTTTCAACTCTGTTTCCCTCTGTTTAACTCTATTTAACTCTGTTTGCTTCTGTTTAACGCTGTTTAACTCTATTTGCCTCTGTGTAACTCTGTTTGCCCCGTTTAACTCTGTTTGCCTCTGTTTAACTCTATTTAACTCTGTTTGCCTCTGTTTAACGCTGTTTAAGTCTGTTTGCCTCTGTTTGAAACTGTTTAACTCTGTATGCCTCTGTTTAACTCAGTGTGCCTCTGTTTGCCTCTGTTTAACTCTGCTTAACTCCGTTGAACTCTGATTACATCTGTTGAACTCTGTTTGCCTCTGTTTCAACCTATTTAACTCTGTTTGCATCTGTTCAACTCTGTTTAACTCTATATGCCTCTATTTCACTCTGTTTCCCTCTGTTTGCCTCTGTTTAACTCTGTTTGCCTCTGTTCAACTCTGTTTAACTCTGTATGCCTCTGTTTTACTCTGTTTCACTCTGTTTCCCTCTGTTTGCCTCTGTTTAGCTCTGTTTCAATCTGTTGAACTCTGTTTGCCTTTGTTTAACTCTGTTTAACTCTTTTCGCCTCTGCTGAACTCTGTTTATGTCTTTTGAACTCTGTTTGCCTCTGTTTCAATCTGTTTAACTCTGTTTGCCTCTGTTTAACTCTGTTTAACTCTGTTTGCCTCTGTGTAACTCCATTTAAATCTGTTTGCCTCTGTTTAACGCTGTTTAACTCTGTTTGCCTCTGTTTAACTCTGTATGCCTCTGTTCACTCTGTTTGCCTCTGTTTGCCTCTGTTTAACTGTGTTTAACCATGTTTGCCACTGTTTAACTCTGTTTAGCTCTGTTTGCCTCTGTTCAACTCTGCTTTCCTCAGTTTAATTCTGTTTAACTGTGTTTGCCTCTGTTTAACTCTGTTGAACTCTATTTAACTCTGTTTAACTCTGTTTAACTTTGTTTGCCTCTGTTCTGTTCTGTTTAACTCTGTTTCACTCTGTATCCCTCTGTTTAACTGTGTTTCACTCTGTTTCTCTCTGCCTCTGTTTAACTCTGTTTAACTCTGTTGAAAACTG
The DNA here is from genome assembly GCA_026770705.1 of Isurus oxyrinchus. NCBI lineage: Eukaryota > Metazoa > Chordata > Chondrichthyes > Lamniformes > Lamnidae > Isurus > Isurus oxyrinchus. The sequence goes on from JANJGN010002235.1 coordinate 42,956, forward strand.
TTTGCCTCTGTTTAACTCTGTTCGCCTCTGTTTAACGCTGTTTAACTCTGTTTGCATCTGTTTAACTCTGTTTAACTCTGTTTGCCAATTTTCGACTCTGTTTAACTCTGTTTGCCTCTGTTTAACTCTGTTTCACTCTGTTACCCTCTGTTTGCCACTGTTTAACTCTGTTTAACTCAGTTGAACTCTGTTTACATCTGTTGAACTCTGTTTGCCTCTGTTTCAACCTATTTAACTCTGTTTGCCTCTGTCCAACTCTGTTTAACTCTATATGCCTCTGTTTAACTCTGTTTCACTGTGTTTGCCTCTGTTCAACTCTGTTTAACTCTGTTGAAAACTGTTTGCCTCTGGTTAACTCTGGTTAACTCTGTTCGCCTCTGTTTAACTCTGTTTAACTCTGTTTGCATCTGATTAACTCTGTTTAACTCTCTTTGCCTCTGTTCGACTCTGTTTAACTCTGTTTCACTCTGTTACCCTCTGTTTGCCTCTGTTGAACTCTGTTTAACTCAGTTTACATCTGTTGAACTTTGTTTGCCTCTGTTTAACTCTATTTAACTCTGTTTGCCTCTGTTTTACGCTGTTTAACTCTGTTTGCCTCTGTTTAAAACTGTTTAACACTGTATGCCTCTGTTTAACTCTGTGTGCCTCTGTTTGCCTCTGTTTAACTCTGTTTAACTCAGTTGAACTCTGTTTACATCTGTTGAACTCTGTTTGCCTCTGTTTCAATCTGTTTAACTCTGTTTGCCTCTGTTTAACTCTGTTTAACTCTGTTTGCCTCTGTGTAACTCTATTTAACTCTGTTTGCCTCTGTTTAACGCTGTTTAACTCTGTTTGCCTCTCTTTAACTCTGTTTCACTCTGTTTCCCTCTCTTTGCCTCGATTTAAATGTGTTTACCTCTGTTGAACTCTGTTTATTACTGTTCAACTCTGTTTGCCTCTATTTCAATCTATTTAACTCTGTTTGCCTCTGTTAAACGCTGTTGCACTCTGTTTGTCTCTGTTTAACTCTCTTTAACTCTGCAGCGTTCTGTTTAACTCTATTGAACTCTGTTTGCTTCTGTTTAACTCTTTTCAACTCTGTTTCCCTCTGTTTAACTCTATTTAACTCTGTTTGCTTCTGTTTAACGCTGTTTAACTCTATTTGCCTCTGTGTAACTCTGTTTGCCCCGTTTTACTCTGTTTCACTCTGTTTCCCTCTGTTTGCCTCTGTGTAGCTCTGTTTCAATCTGTTGAACTCTGTTTGTCTTTGTTTAACTCTGTTTAACTCTTTTCGCCTCTGCTGAACTCTGTTTATGTCTTTTGAACTCTGTTTGCCTCTGTTTCAATCTGTTTAACTCTGTTTGCCTCTGTTTAACTCTGTTTAACTCTGTTTGCCTCTGTGTAACTCCATTTAAATCTGTTTGCCTCTGTTTAACGCTGTTTAACTCTGTTTGCCTCTGTTTCACACTGTATGCCTCTGTTCACTCTGTTTGCCTCTGTTTAACTCTGTTTAACCATGTTTGCCACTGTTTAACTCTGTTTAGCTCTGTTTGCCTCTGTTCAACTCTGCTTTCCTCAGTTTAATTCTGTTTAACTGTGTTTGCCTCTGTTTAACTCTGTTGAACTCTATTTAACTCTGTTTAACTCTGTTTAACTTTGTTTGCCTCTGTTCTATTCTGTTTAACTCTGTTTCACTCTGTATCCCTCTGTTTAACTGTGTTTCACTCTGTTTCTCTCTGCCTCTGTTTAACTCTGTTTAACTCTGTTGAAAACTGTTTGCCTCTGTTTAACTCTGTTCGCCTCTGTTTAACGCTGTTTAACTCTGTTTGCATCTGTTTAACTCTGTTTAACTCTGTTTGCCAATTTTCGACTCTGTTTAACTCTGTTTGCCTCTGTTTAACTCTGTTTCACTCTGTTACCCTCTGTTTGCCACTGTTTAACTCTGTTTAACTCAGTTGAACTCTGTTTACATCTGTTGAACTCTGTTTGCCTCTGTTTCAACCTATTTAACTCTGTTTGCCTCTGTCCAACTCTGTTTAACTCTATATGCCTCTGTTTCACTCTGTTTCACTCTGTTTGCCTCTGTTCAACTCTGTTTAACTCTGTTGAAAACTGTTTGCCTCTGGTTAACTCTGGTTAACTCTGTTCGCCTCTGTTTAACTCTGTTTAACTCTCTTTGCCTCTGTTCGACTCTGTTTAACTCTGTTTCACTCTGTTACCCTCTGTTTGCCTCTGTTGAACTCTGTTTAACTCAGTTTACATCTGTTGAACTTTGTTTGCCTCTGTTTAACTCTATTTAACTCTGTTTGCCTCTGTTTTACGCTGTTTAACTCTGTTTGCCTCTGTTTAAAACTGTTTAACACTGTATGCCTCTGTTTAACTCTGTGTGCCTCTGTTTGCCTCTGTTTAACTCTGTTTAACTCAGTTGAACTCTGTTTACATCTGTTGAACTCTGTTTGCCTCTGTTTCAATCTGTTTAACTCTGTTTGCCTCTGTTTAACTCTGTTTAACTCTGTTTGCCTCTGTGTAACTCTATTTAACTCTGTTTGCCTCTGTTTAACGCTGTTTAACTCTGTTTGCCTCTCTTTAACTCTGTTTCACTCTGTTTCCCTCTCTTTGCCTCGATTTAAATGTGTTTACCTCTGTTGAACTCTGTTTATTACTGTTCAACTCTGTTTGCCTCTATTTCAATCTATTTAACTCTGTTTGCCTCTGTTAAACGCTGTTGCACTCTGTTTGTCTCTGTTTAACTCTCTTTAACTCTGCAGCGTTCTGTTTAACTCTATTGAACTCTGTTTGCTTCTGTTTAACTCTTTTCAACTCTGTTTCCCTCTGTTTAACTCTATTTAACTCTGTTTGCTTCTGTTTAACGCTGTTTAACTCTATTTGCCTCTGTGTAACTCTGTTTGCCCCGTTTAACTCTGTTTGCCTCTGTTTAACTCTATTTAACTCTGTTTGCCTCTGTTTAACGCTGTTTAAGTCTGTTTGCCTCTGTTTGAAACTGTTTAACTCTGTATGCCTCTGTTTAACTCAGTGTGCCTCTGTTTGCCTCTGTTTAACTCTGCTTAACTCCGTTGAACTCTGATTACATCTGTTGAACTCTGTTTGCCTCTGTTTCAACCTATTTAACTCTGTTTGCATCTGTTCAACTCTGTTTAACTCTATATGCCTCTATTTCACTCTGTTTCCCTCTGTTTGCCTCTGTTTAACTCTGTTTGCCTCTGTTCAACTCTGTTTAACTCTGTATGCCTCTGTTTTACTCTGTTTCACTCTGTTTCCCTCTGTTTGCCTCTGTTTAGCTCTGTTTCAATCTGTTGAACTCTGTTTGCCTTTGTTTAACTCTGTTTAACTCTTTTCGCCTCTGCTGAACTCTGTTTATGTCTTTTGAACTCTGTTTGCCTCTGTTTCAATCTGTTTAACTCTGTTTGCCTCTGTTTAACTCTGTTTAACTCTGTTTGCCTCTGTGTAACTCCATTTAAATCTGTTTGCCTCTGTTTAACGCTGTTTAACTCTGTTTGCCTCTGTTTAACTCTGTATGCCTCTGTTCACTCTGTTTGCCTCTGTTTGCCTCTGTTTAACTCTGTTTAACCATGTTTGCCACTGTTTAACTCTGTTTAGCTCTGTTTGCCTCTGTTCAACTCTGTTGAACTCTATTTAACTCTGTTTAACTCTTTCTAACTCTGTTTGCCTCTGTTTAACTCTATTTAAATCTATTTAACTCTGTTTGCCTCTGTTTAACACTGTTTAACTATGTATGCCTCTGTCTAACTCTGTTTGCCTCTGCCTCTGTTTAACTCTGTTTAACCATTTTTGCCACTGTTTCACTCTGTTTAGCACTGTTTGCCTCTGTTCAACTCTGTTTTCATCAGTTTAATTCTGTTTAACTTTGTTTGCCACTGCTTAACTCTGTTGAACTCTATTTAACTCTGTTTAAATCTGTTTGCCTCTGTTCAATTCTGTTTAACTCTGTTTCACTCTGTATGCCTCTGTTTAACTGTGTTTCACTCTGTTTCCCTCTGTTTGCATCTGTTTAACTCTGTTTGCCTCTGTTTAACTCTGTTTAACTTTGCCGAGTTCTGTTTAACTCTATTGAACTCTGTTTGCCTCTGTTTAACTCTTTCTAACTCTGTTTGCCTCTGTTTAAATCTATTTAAATCTATTTAACTCTGTTTGCCTCTGTTAAACGCTGTTTCACTCTGTTTGTCTCTGTTTAACTCTCTTTAACTCTGCAGCGTTCTGTTTAACTCTATTGAACTCTGTTTGCTTCTGTTTAACTCTTTTCAACTCTGTTTCCCTCTGTTTAACTCTATTTAACTCTGTTTGCTTCTGTTTAACGCTGTTTAACTCTATTTGCCTCTGTGTAACTCTGTTTGCCCCGTTTAACTCTGTTTGCCTCTGTTTAACTCTATTTAACTCTGTTTGCCTCTGTTTAACGCTGTTTAAGTCTGTTTGCCTCTGTTTGAAACTGTTTAACTCTGTATGCCTCTGTTTAACTCAGTGTGCCTCTGTTTGCCTCTGTTTAACTCTGCTTAACTCCGTTGAACTCTGATTACATCTGTTGAACTCTGTTTGCCTCTGTTTCAACCTATTTAACTCTGTTTGCATCTGTTCAACTCTGTTTAACTCTATATGCCTCTATTTCACTCTGTTTCCCTCTGTTTGCCTCTGTTTAACTCTGTTTGCCTCTGTTCAACTCTGTTTAACTCTGTATGCCTCTGTTTTACTCTGTTTCACTCTGTTTCCCTCTGTTTGCCTCTGTTTAGCTCTGTTTCAATCTGTTGAACTCTGTTTGCCTTTGTTTAACTCTGTTTAACTCTTTTCGCCTCTGCTGAACTCTGTTTATGTCTTTTGAACTCTGTTTGCCTCTGTTTCAATCTGTTTAACTCTGTTTGCCTCTGTTTAACTCTGTTTAACTCTGTTTGCCTCTGTGTAACTCCATTTAAATCTGTTTGCCTCTGTTTAACGCTGTTTAACTCTGTTTGCCTCTGTTTAACTCTGTATGCCTCTGTTCACTCTGTTTGCCTCTGTTTGCCTCTGTTTAACTCTGTTTAACCATGTTTGCCACTGTTTAACTCTGTTTAGCTCTGTTTGCCTCTGTTCAACTCTGCTTTCCTCAGTTTAATTCTGTTTAACTGTGTTTGCCTCTGTTTAACTCTGTTGAACTCTATTTAACTCTGTTTAACTCTGTTTAACTTTGTTTGCCTCTGTTCTGTTCTGTTTAACTCTGTTTCACTCTGTATCCCTCTGTTTAACTGTGTTTCACTCTGTTTCTCTCTGCCTCTGTTTAACTCTGTTTAACTCTGTTGAAAACTGTTTGCCTCTGTTTAACTCTGTTCGCCTCTGTTTAACGCTGTTTAACTCTGTTTGCATCTGTTTAACTCTGTTTAACTCTGTTTGCCAATTTTCGACTCTGTTTAACTCTGTTTGCCTCTGTTTAACTCTGTTTCACTCTGTTACCCTCTGTTTGCCACTGTTTAACTCTGTTTAACTCAGTTGAACTCTGTTTACATCTGTTGAACTCTGTTTGCCTCTGTTTCAACCTATTTAACTCTGTTTGCCTCTGTCCAACTCTGTTTAACTCTATATGCCTCTGTTTAACTCTGTTTCACTCTGTTTGCCTCTGTTCAACTCTGTTTAACTCTGTTGAAAACTGTTTGCCTCTGGTTAACTCTGGTTAACTCTGTTCGCCTCTGTTTAACTCTGTTTAACTCTGTTTGCATCTGATTAACTCTGTTTAACTCTCTTTGCCTCTGTTCGACTCTGTTTAACTCTGTTTCACTCTGTTACCCTCTGTTTGCCTCTGTTGAACTCTGTTTAACTCAGTTTACATCTGTTGAACTTTGTTTGCCTCTGTTTAACTCTATTTAACTCTGTTTGCCTCTGTTTTACGCTGTTTAACTCTGTTTGCCTCTGTTTAAAACTGTTTAACACTGTATGCCTCTGTTTAACTCTGTGTGCCTCTGTTTGCCTCTGTTTAACTCTGTTTAACTCAGTTGAACTCTGTTTACATCTGTTGAACTCTGTTTGCCTCTGTTTCAATCTGTTTAACTCTGTTTGCCTCTGTTTAACTCTGTTTAACTCTGTTTGCCTCTGTGTAACTCTATTTAACTCTGTTTGCCTCTGTTTAACGCTGTTTAACTCTGTTTGCCTCTCTTTAACTCTGTTTCACTCTGTTTCCCTCTCTTTGCCTCGATTTAAATGTGTTTACCTCTGTTGAACTCTGTTTATTACTGTTCAACTCTGTTTGCCTCTATTTCAATCTATTTAACTCTGTTTGCCTCTGTTAAACGCTGTTGCACTCTGTTTGTCTCTGTTTAACTCTCTTTAACTCTGCAGCGTTCTGTTTAACTCTATTGAACTCTGTTTGCTTCTGTTTAACTCTTTTCAACTCTGTTTCCCTCTGTTTAACTCTATTTAACTCTGTTTGCTTCTGTTTAACGCTGTTTAACTCTATTTGCCTCTGTGTAACTCTGTTTGCCCCGTTTTACTCTGTTTCACTCTGTTTCCCTCTGTTTGCCTCTGTGTAGCTCTGTTTCAATCTGTTGAACTCTGTTTGTCTTTGTTTAACTCTGTTTAACTCTTTTCGCCTCTGCTGAACTCTGTTTATGTCTTTTGAACTCTGTTTGCCTCTGTTTCAATCTGTTTAACTCTGTTTGCCTCTGTTTAACTCTGTTTAACTCTGTTTGCCTCTGTGTAACTCCATTTAAATCTGTTTGCCTCTGTTTAACGCTGTTTAACTCTGTTTGCCTCTGTTTCACACTGTATGCCTCTGTTCACTCTGTTTGCCTCTGTTTAACTCTGTTTAACCATGTTTGCCACTGTTTAACTCTGTTTAGCTCTGTTTGCCTCTGTTCAACTCTGCTTTCCTCAGTTTAATTCTGTTTAACTGTGTTTGCCTCTGTTTAACTCTGTTGAACTCTATTTAACTCTGTTTAACTCTGTTTAACTTTGTTTGCCTCTGTTCTATTCTGTTTAACTCTGTTTCACTCTGTATCCCTCTGTTTAACTGTGTTTCACTCTGTTTCTCTCTGCCTCTGTTTAACTCTGTTTAACTCTGTTGAAAACTGTTTGCCTCTGTTTAACTCTGTTCGCCTCTGTTTAACGCTGTTTAACTCTGTTTGCATCTGTTTAACTCTGTTTAACTCTGTTTGCCAATTTTCGACTCTGTTTAACTCTGTTTGCCTCTGTTTAACTCTGTTTCACTCTGTTACCCTCTGTTTGCCACTGTTTAACTCTGTTTAACTCAGTTGAACTCTGTTTACATCTGTTGAACTCTGTTTGCCTCTGTTTCAACCTATTTAACTCTGTTTGCCTCTGTCCAACTCTGTTTAACTCTATATGCCTCTGTTTCACTCTGTTTCACTCTGTTTGCCTCTGTTCAACTCTGTTTAACTCTGTTGAAAACTGTTTGCCTCTGGTTAACTCTGGTTAACTCTGTTCGCCTCTGTTTAACTCTGTTTAACTCTCTTTGCCTCTGTTCGACTCTGTTTAACTCTGTTTCACTCTGTTACCCTCTGTTTGCCTCTGTTGAACTCTGTTTAACTCAGTTTACATCTGTTGAACTTTGTTTGCCTCTGTTTAACTCTATTTAACTCTGTTTGCCTCTGTTTTACGCTGTTTAACTCTGTTTGCCTCTGTTTAAAACTGTTTAACACTGTATGCCTCTGTTTAACTCTGTGTGCCTCTGTTTGCCTCTGTTTAACTCTGTTTAACTCAGTTGAACTCTGTTTACATCTGTTGAACTCTGTTTGCCTCTGTTTCAATCTGTTTAACTCTGTTTGCCTCTGTTTAACTCTGTTTAACTCTGTTTGCCTCTGTGTAACACTATTTAACTCTGTTTGCCTCTGTTTAACGCTGTTTAACTCTGTTTGCCTCTCTTTAACTCTGTTTCACTCTGTTTCCCTCTCTTTGCCTCGATTTAAATGTGTTTACCTCTGTTGAACTCTGTTTATTACTGTTCAACTCTGTTTGCCTCTATTTCAATCTATTTAACTCTGTTTGCCTCTGTTAAACGCTGTTGCACTCTGTTTGTCTCTGTTTAACTCTCTTTAACTCTGCAGCGTTCTGTTTAACTCTATTGAACTCTGTTTGCTTCTGTTTAACTCTTTTCAACTCTGTTTCCCTCTGTTTAACTCTATTTAACTCTGTTTGCTTCTGTTTAACGCTGTTTAACTCTATTTGCCTCTGTGTAACTCTGTTTGCCCCGTTTAACTCTGTTTGCCTCTGTTTAACTCTATTTAACTCTGTTTGCCTCTGTTTAACGCTGTTTAAGTCTGTTTGCCTCTGTTTGAAACTGTTTAACTCTGTATGCCTCTGTTTAACTCAGTGTGCCTCTGTTTGCCTCTGTTTAACTCTGCTTAACTCCGTTGAACTCTGATTACATCTGTTGAACTCTGTTTGCCTCTGTTTCAACCTATTTAACTCTGTTTGCATCTGTTCAACTCTGTTTAACTCTATATGCCTCTATTTCACTCTGTTTCCCTCTGTTTGCCTCTGTTTAACTCTGTTTGCCTCTTTTCAACTCTGTTTAACTCTGTATGCCTCTGTTTTACTCTGTTTCACTCTGTTTCCCTCTGTTTGCCTCTGTGTAGCTCTGTTTCAATCTGTTGAACTCTGTTTGCCTCTGTTTAACTCTGTTTAACTCTTTTCGCCTCTGCTGAACTCTGTTTATGTCTTTTGAACTCTGTTTGCCTCTGTTTCAATCTGTTTAACTCTGTTTGCCTCTGTTTAACTCTGTTTAACTCTGTTTGCCTCTGTGTAACTCCATTTAAATCTGTTTGCCTCTGTTTAACGCTGTTTAACTCTGTTTGCCTCTGTTTAACTCTGTATGCCTCTGTTTACTCTGTTTGCCTCTGTTTGCCTCTGTTTAACTCTGTTTAACCATATTTGCCACTGTTTAACTCTGTTTAGCTCTGTTTGCCTCTGTTCAACTCTGCTTTCCTCAGTTTAATTCTGTTTAACTGTGTTTGTCTCTGTTTAACTCTGTTGAACTCTATTTAACTCTGTTTAACTTTGTTTGCCTCTGTTCTATTCTGTTTAACTCTGTTTCACTCTGTATCCCTCTGTTTAACTGTGTTTCACTCTGTTTCCCTCTGCCTCTGTTTAACTCTGTTTAACTCTGTTGAAAACTGTTTGCCTCTTTTTAACTCTGTTCGCCTCTGTGTAACGCTGTTTAACTCTGTTTGCATCTGTTTAACTCTGTTTAACTCTGTTTGCCAATTTTCGACTCTGTTTAACTCTGTTTGCCTCTGTTTAACTCTGTTTCACTCTGTTACCCTCTGTTTGCCACTGTTTAACTCTGTTTAACTCAGTTGAACTCTGTTTACATCTGTTGAACTCTGTTTGCCTCTGTTTCAACCTATTTAACTCTGTTTGCCTCTGTCCAACTCTGTTTAACTCTATATGCCTCTGTTTAACTCTGTTTCACTCTGTTTGCCTCTGTTCAACTCTGTTTAACTCTGTTGAAAACTGTTTGCCTCTGGTTAACTCTGGTTAACTCTGTTCGCCTCTGTTTAACTCTGTTTAACTCTGTTTGCATCTGATTAACTCTGTTTAACTCTCTTTGCCTCTGTTCGACTCTGTTTAACTCTGTTTCACTCTGTTACCCTCTGTTTGCCTCTGTTGAACTCTGTTTAACTCAGTTTACATCTGTTGAACTTTGTTTGCCTCTGTTTAACTCTATTTAACTCTGTTTGCCTCTGTTTTACGCTGTTTAACTCTGTTTGCCTCTGTTTAAAACTGTTTAACACTGTATGCCTCTGTTTAACTCTGTGTGCCTCTGTTTGCCTCTGTTTAACTCTGTTTAACTCAGTTGAACTCTGTTTACATCTGTTGAACTCTGTTTGCCTCTGTTTCAATCTGTTTAACTCTGTTTGCCTCTGTTTAACTCTGTTTAACTCTGTTTGCCTCTGTGTAACTCTATTTAACTCTGTTTGCCTCTGTTTAACGCTGTTTAACTCTGTTTGCCTCTCTTTAACTCTGTTTCACTCTGTTTCCCTCTCTTTGCCTCGATTTAAATGTGTTTACCTCTGTTGACCTCTGTTTATTACTGTTCAACTCTGTTTGCCTCTATTTCAATCTATTTAACTCTGTTTGCCTCTGTTAAACGCTGTTGCACTCTGTTTGTCTCTGTTTAACTCTCTTTAACTCTGCAGCGTTCTGTTTAACTCTATTGAACTCTGTTTGCTTCTGTTTAACTCTTTTCAACTCTGTTTCCCTCTGTTTAACTCTATTTAACTCTGTTTGCTTCTGTTTAACGCTGTTTAACTCTATTTGCCTCTGTGTAACTCTGTTTGCCCCGTTTAACTCTGTTTGCCTCTGTTTAACTCTATTTAACTCTGTTTGCCTCTGTTTAACGCTGTTTAAGTCTGTTTGCCTCTGTTTGAAACTGTTTAACTCTGTATGCCTCTGTTTAACTCAGTGTGCCTCTGTTTGCCTCTGTTTAACTCTGCTTAACTCCGTTGAACTCTGATTACATCTGTTGAACTCCGTTTGCCTCTGTTTCAACCTATTTAACTCTGTTTGCATCTGTTCAACTCTGTTTAACTCTATATGCCTCTATTTCACTCTGTTTCCCTCTGTTTGCCTCTGTTTAACTCTGTTTGCCTCTGTTCAACTCTGTTTAACTCTGTATGCCTCTGTTTTACTCTGTTTCACTCTGTTTCCCTCTGTTTGCCTCTGTGTAGCTCTGTTTCAATCTGTTGAACTCTGTTTGCCTCTGTTTAACTCTGTTTAACTCTTTTCGCCTCTGCTGAACTCTGTTTATGTCTTTTGAACTCTGTTTGCCTCTGTTTCAATCTGTTTAACTCTGTTTGCCTCTGTTTAACTCTGTTTAACTCTGTTTGCCTCTGTGTAACTCCATTTAAATCTGTTTGCCTCTGTTTAACGCTGTTTAACTCTGTTTGCCTCTGTTTAACTCTGTATGCCTCTGTTTACTCTGTTTGCCTCTGTTTGCCTCTGTTTAACTCTGTTTAACCATGTTTGCCACTGTTTAACTCTGTTTAGCTCTGTTTGCCTCTGTTCAACTCTGCTTTCCTCAGTTTAATTCTGTTTAACTGTGTTTGTCTCTGTTTAACTCTGTTGAACTCTATTTAACTCTGTTTAACTCTGTTTAACTTTGTTTGCCTCTGTTCTATTCTGTTTAACTCTGTTTCACTCTGTATCCCTCTGTTTAACTGTGTTTCACTCTGTTTCCCTCTGCCTCTGTTTAACTCTGTTTAACTCTGTTGAAAACTGTTTGCCTCTGTTTAACTCTGTTCGCCTCTGTTTAACGCTGTTTAACTCTGTTTGCATCTGTTTAACTCTGTTTAACTCTGTTTGCCAATTTTCGACTCTGTTTAACTCTGTTTGCCTCTGTTTAACTCTGTTTCACTCTGTTACCCTCTGTTTGCCACTGTTTAACTCTGTTTAACTCAGTTGAACTCTGTTTACATCTGTTGAACTCTGTTTGCCTCTGTTTCAACCTATTTAACTCTGTTTGCCTCTGTCCAACTCTGTTTAACTCTATATGCCTCTGTTTAACTCTGTTTCACTCTGTTTGCCTCTGTTCAACTCTGTTTAACTCTGTTGAAAACTGTTTGCCTCTGGTTAACTCTGGTTAACTCTGTTCGCCTCTGTTTAACTCTGTTTAACTCTGTTTGCATCTGATTAACTCTGTTTAACTCTCTTTGCCTCTGTTCGACTCTGTTTAACTCTGTTTCACTCTGTTACCCTCTGTTTGCCTCTGTTGAACTCTGTTTAACTCAGTTTACATCTGTTGAACTTTGTTTGCCTCTGTTTAACTCTATTTAACTCTGTTTGCCTCTGTTGTACGCTGTTTAACTCTGTTTGCCTCTGTTTAAAACTGTTTAACACTGTATGCCTCTGTTTAACTCTGTGTGCCTCTGTTTGCCTCTGTTTAACTCTGTTTAACTCAGTTGAACTCTGTTTACATCTGTTGAACTCTGTTTGCCTCTGTTTCAATCTGTTTAACTCTGTTTGCCTCTGTTTAACTCTGTTTAACTCTGTTTGCCTCTGTGTAACTCTATTTAACTCTGTTTGCCTCTGTTTAACGCTGTTTAACTCTGTTTGCCTCTCTTTAACTCTGTTTCACTCTGTTTCCCTCTCTTTGCCTCGATTTAAATGTGTTTACCTCTGTTGAACTCTGTTTATTACTGTTCAACTCTGTTTGCCTCTATTTCAATCTATTAAACTCTTTTTGCCTCTGTTCAACTGTGTTTAACTCTGTAAGCCTCTGTTTAACTCTGTTTCAATCTGTTTCCCTCTGTTTGCATCTGTTTAACTCTGTTTGCCTCTGTTTAACTCTGTTTAACTCTGCCGAGTTCTGTTTAACTCTATTGAACTCTGTTTGCCTCTGTTTAACTCTTTCTAACTCTGTTTGCCTCTGTTTAAATCTATTTAAATCTATTTAACTCTGTTTGCCTCTGTTAAACGCTGTTTCACTCTGTTTGTCTCTGTTTAACTCTCTTTAAATCTGCAGCGTTCTGTTTAACTCTATTGAAATCTGTTTGCTTCTGTTTAACTCTTTTCAACTCTGTTTCCCTCTGTTTAACTCTATTTAACTCTGTTTGCTTCTGTTTAACGCTGTTTAACTCTATTTGCCTCTGTGTAACTCTGTTTGCCCCGTTTAACTCTGTTTGCCTCTGTTTAACTCTATTTAACTCTGTTTGCCTCTGTTTAACGCTGTTTAAGTCTGTTTGCCTCTGTTTGAAACTGTTTAACTCTGTATGCCTCTGTTTAACTCAGTGTGCCTCTGTTTGCCTCTGTTTAACTCTGCTTAACTCCGTTGAACTCTGATTACATCTGTTGAACTCTGTTTGCCTCTGTTTCAACCTATTTAACTCTGTTTGCATCTGTTCAACTCTGTTTAACTCTATATGCCTCTATTTCACTCTGTTTCCCTCTGTTTGCCTCTGTTTAACTCTGTTTGCCTCTGTTCAACTCTGTTTAACTCTGTATGCCTCTGTTTTACTCTGTTTCACTCTGTTTCCCTCTGTTTGCCTCTGTGTAGCTCTGTTTCAATCTGTTGAACTCTGTTTGCCTCTGTTTAACTCTGTTTAACTCTTTTCGCCTCTGCTGAACTCTGTTTATGTCTTTTGAACTCTGTTTGCCTCTGTTTCAATCTGTTTAACTCTGTTTGCCTCTGTTTAACTCTGTTTAACTCTGTTTGCCTCTGTGTAACTCCATTTAAATCTGTTTGCCTCTGTTTAACGCTGTTTAACTCTGTTTGCCTCTGTTTAACTCTGTTTAACTCTGTATGCCTCTGTTTACTCTGTTTGCCTCTGTTTGCCTCTGTTTAACTCTGTTTAACCATGTTTGCCACTGTTTAAATCTGTTTAGCTCTGTTTGCCTCTGTTCAACTCTGCTTTCCTCAGTTTAATTCTGTTTAACTGTGTTTGTCTCTGTTTAACTCTGTTGAACTCTATTTAACTCTGTTTAACTCTGTTTAACTTTGTTTGCCTCTGTTCTATTCTGTTTAACTCTGATTCACTCTGTATCCCTCTGTTTAACTGTGTTTCACTCTGTTTCCCTCTGTTTGCCTCTGTTTAACTCTGTTTAACTCTGTTGAAAACTGTTTGCCTCTGTTTAACTCCGTTCGCCTCTGTTTAACGCTGTTTAACTCTGTTTGCATCTGTTTAACTCTGTTTAACTCTGTTTGCCAATTTTCGACTCTGTTTAACTCTGTTTGCCTCTGTTTAACTCTGTTTCACTCTGTTACCCTCTGTTTGCCACTGTTTAACTCTGTTTAACTCAGTTGAACTCTGTTTACATCTGTTGAACTCTGTTTGCCTCTGTTTCAACCTATTTAACTCTGTTTGCCTCTGTCCAACTCTGTTTAACTCTATATGCCTCTGTTTAACTCTGTTTCACTCTGTTTGCCTCTGTTCAACTCTGTTTAACTCTGTTGAAAACTGTTTGCCTCTGGTTAACTCTGGTTAACTCTGTTCGCCTCTGTTTAACTCTGTTTAACTCTGTTTGCATCTGATTAACTCTGTTTAACGCTCTTTGCCTCTGTTCGACTCTGTTTAACTCTGTTTCACTCTGTTACCCTCTGTTTGCCTCTGTTGAACTCTGTTTAACTCAGTTTACATCTGTTGAACTTTGTTTGCCTCTGTTTCAACCTATTTAACTCTGTTTGCCTCTGTTTAACTCTGTTTGCCTCTGCTTAACTCTATTTAACTCTGTCTGCCTCTGTTTAACGCTGTTTAACTATGTGTGCCTCTGTTTAACTCTGTATGCCTCTGTTTAACTCTGTTGAAATCAGTTTGCCTCTGCTAACTCTGTTTAACTCTGTTCGCCTCTGTTTAAAACTGTTTAACTCTGTTCGCCTCTGTTTATCTCTGTTTAATTCTGTTTAACTCTGTTTCCTCTGTTTAAAACTGTTTATCTCTGTTTGCCTCTGTTTAAGTCTGTTTCACTCTGTTTCACTCTGTTTGCCTCTGTTTAAATCTGTTTAACTCTGTTGAACTCTGTTTATTACTGTTCAACTCTGTTTGCCACTATTTCAATCTATTAAACTCTTTTTGCCTCTGTTCAACTGTGTTTTACACTGTACGCCTCTGTTTAACTCTGTGTCAATCTGTTTCCCTCTGTTTGCATCTGTTTAACTCTGTTTGCCTCTGTTTAACTCTGTTTAACTCTGCCGAGTTCTGTTTAAATCTATTGAACTCTGTTTGCCTCTGTTTAACTCTTTCTAACTCTGTTTGCCTCTGTTTAAATCTATTTCAATCTATTTAACTCTGTTTGCCTCTGTTAAACGCTGTTTCACTCTGTTTGTCTCTGTTTGACTCTCTTTAACTCTGCAGCGTTCTGTTTAACTCTATTGAACTCTGTTTGCTTCTGTGTAACTCTTTTCAACTCTGTTTCCCTCTGTTTAACTCTATTTAACTCTGTTTGCTTCTGTTTAACGCTGTTTAACTCTGTTTGTCTCTGTGTAAAAATGTTTGCCCCTGTTTAACTCTGTTTAACTCTGTTTGCCTCTGTTTAACTCTATTTAACTCTTGTTGCCTCTGTTTTACGCTGTTTAACTCTGTTTGCCTCTGTTTAAAACTGTTTATCACTGTATGCCTCTGTTTAACTCTGTGTGCCTCTGTTTGCCTCTGTTTAACTCTGTTTAACTCAGTTGAACTCTGTTTACATCTGTTGAACTCTGTTTGCCTCTGTTTCAATCTGTTTAACTCTGTTTGCCTCTGTTTAACTCTGTTTAACTCTGTTTGCCTCTGTGTAACTCTATTTAACTCTGTTTGCCTCTGTTTAACGCTGTTTAACTCTGTTTGCCTCTCTTTAACTCTGTTTAACTCTGTATGCCTCTGTTTACTCTGTTTGCCTCTGTTTGACTCTGTTTAACCATGTTTGCCACTGTTTAACTCTGTTTAGCTCTGCTTGCCTCTGCTCAACTCTGTTTTCCTCAGTTCAATTCTGTTTAAATCTGTTTCCCTCTGTTTAACTCTGTTGAACTGTATTTAACTCTGTTTAACTCTGTTTGCCTCTGTTCTATTCTGTTTAACTCTGTTTCACTCTGTATGCCTCTGTTTAACTGTGTTTCACTCTGTTTCCCTCTGTTTGCCTCTGTTTAACTCTGTTTAACTCTGTTGAAAACTGCTTGCCTCTGGTTAACTCTGTTCCCCTCTGTTTAACTCTGTATGCATCTGTTTAACTCTGTTTAAATCTGTTTGCCTCTGGTCGACTCTGTTTAACTCTGTTTGCCTCTGTTTAACTCTGTTTCACTCTGTTACCCTCTGTTTGCCTCTGTTTAACTCTGTTTAACTCTGTTTGCCTCTTTTCGACTCTGTTTAACTCTGTTTGCCTCTGTTTAACTCTGTTTCACTCTGTTACCCTCTGTTTGCCACTGTTTAACTCTGCTTAACTAAGTTGATCTCTGTTTACATCTGTTGAACTCTGTGTGCCTCTGTTTCAACCTATTTAACTCTGTTTGCCTCTGTCCAACTCTGTTTAACTCTATATGCCTCTGTTTAACTCTATTTCACTCTGTTTCTCTCTGTTCAACTCTGTTTAACTCTGTTGAAAACTGTTTGCCTCTGTTTAACTCTGGTTAACTCTGTTCGCCTCTGTTTAACTCTGTTTGCATCCTATTAAATCTGTTTAACTCTCTTTGCCTCCGTTCGACTCTGTTTAACTCTGTTTAACTCTGTTTGCATCTGATTAACTCTGTTTAACTCCGCTTGCCTCTGTTCGACTCTGTTTAACTCTGTTTCACTCTGTTACCCTCTGTTTGCCTCTGTTGAACTCTGTTTAACACAGTTGAACTCTGTTTACATTTGTTGAACTTTGTTTGCCTCTGTTTCAACCTACTTAACTCTGTTTGCCTCTGTTTGACTCTGTTTAACTCTGTTTGCCTCTGCGTAACTCTACTTAACTCTGTTTGCCTCTGTTTAACGCTGTTTAACTATGTGTGCCTCTGTTTAACTCTGTATGCCTCTGTTTAACTCTGTTGAAATCAGGTTGCCTCTGCTAACTCTGTTTAACTCTGTTCGCCTCTGTTTATCTCTGTTTAATTCTGTTTAACTCTGTTTCCTCTGTTTAAAACTGTTTAACTCTGTTTGCCTCTGTTCTACTCTGTTTATCACTGTTTGCCTCTGTTTAAGTCTGTTTCACTCTGTTTCCCTCTGTTTGCCTCTGTTTAAATCTGTTTAACTCTGTTGAACTCTGTTTATTACTGTTCAACTCTGTTTGCCTCTATTTCAATCTATTAAACTCTTTTTGCCTCTGTTCAACTGTGTTTTACACTGTACGCCTCTGTTTAACTCTGTGTCAATCTGTTTCCATCTGCTTAACTCTGTTTGCCTCTGTTTAACTCTGTTTAACTCTGCCGAGTTCTGTTTAACTCTATTGAACTCTGTTTGCCTCTGTTTAACTCTTTCTAACTCTGTTTGCCTCTGTTTAAATCAATTTAAATCAATTTAACTCTGTTTGCCTCTGTTAAACACTGTTTCACTCTGTTTGTCTCTGTTTAACTCTCTTTAACTCTGTAGCGTTCTGTTTAACTCTATTGAACTCTGTTTGCTTCTGTTTAACTCTTTTCAACTCTGTTTCCCTCTGTTTAACTCTATTTAACTCTGTTTGCTTCTGTTTAACGCTGTTTAACTC
Organism: Isurus oxyrinchus; assembly: GCA_026770705.1. NCBI lineage: Eukaryota > Metazoa > Chordata > Chondrichthyes > Lamniformes > Lamnidae > Isurus > Isurus oxyrinchus. The sequence goes on from JANJGN010002235.1 coordinate 60,041, forward strand.
TTTTTGCCTCTGTGTAAAAATGTTTGCCCCTGTTTAACTCTGTTTAACTCTGTTTGCCTCTGTTTAACTCTATTTAACTCTGTTTGCCTCTGTTTAACGCTGTTTAACTCTGTTTGCCTCTCTTGAAAACTGTATAACTCTGTATGCCTCTGTTTGACTCTGTTTGCCTCTGTTTGCCTCTGTTTAACTCTGTTTAACTCAGTTGAACTCTGGTTACATCTGTTGAACTCTGTCTGCCTCTGTTTCAATCTGTTTCTCTCTGTTTGCCTCTGTTTAACTCTGTTTAACTCTGTTTGCCTCTGTTTAACTCTGTTTCACTCATTTTCCTTGGGTTTGCCTCTGTTTAACTCTGTTTAACTCTGTTTGCCTCTTTTCGACTCTGTTTAACTCTGTTTGCCTCTGTTTAACTCTGTTTCACTCTGTTACCCTCTGTTTGCCACTGTTTAACTCTGCTTAACTAAGTTGATCTCTGTTTACATCTGTTGAACTCTGTGTGCCTCTGTTTCAACCTATTTAACTCTGTTTGCCTCTGTCCAACTCTGTTTAACTCTATATGCCTCTGTTTAACTCTATTTCACTCTGTTTCTCTCTGTTCAACTCTGTTTAACTCTGTTGAAAACTGTTTGCCTCTGTTTAACTCTGGTTAACTCTGTTCGCCTCTGTTTAACTCTGTTTGCATCCTATTAACTCTGTTTAACTCTCTTTGCCTCCGTTCGACTCTGTTTAACTCTGTTTAACTCTGTTTGCATCTGATTAACTCTGTTTAACTCCGCTTGCCTCTGTTCGACTCTGTTTAACTCTGTTTCACTCTGTTACCCTCTGTTTGCCTCTGTTGAACTCTGTTTAACACAGTTGAACTCTGTTTACATCTGTTGAACTTTGTTTGCCTCTGTTTCAACCTACTTAACTCTGTTTGCCTCTGTTTAACTCTGTTTAACTCTGTTTGCCTCTGTGTAACTCTATTTAACTCTGTTTGCCTCTGTTTAACGCTGTTTAACTCTGTTTGCCTCTCTTTAACTCTGTTTAACTCTGTATGCCTCTGTTTACTCTGTTTGCCTCTGTTTGACTCTGTTTAACCATGTTTGCCACTGTTTAACTCTGTTTAGCTCTGCTTGCCTCTGCTCAACTCTGTTTTCCTCAGTTCAATTCTGTTTAAATCTGTTTCCCTCTGTTTAACTCTGTTGAACTGTATTTAACTCTGTTTAACTCTGTTTGCCTCTGTTCTATTCTGTTTAACTCTGTTTCACTCTGTATGCCTCTGTTTAACTGTGTTTCACTCTGTTTCCCTCTGTTTGCCTCTGTTTAACTCTGTTTAACTCTGTTGAAAACTGCTTGCCTCTGGTTAACTCTGTTCCCCTCTGTTTAACTCTGTATGCATCTGTTTAACTCTGTTTAAATCTGTTTGCCTCTGGTCGACTCTGTTTAACTCTGTTTGCCTCTGTTTAACTCTGTTTCACTCTGTTACCCTCTGTTTGCCTCTGTTTAACTCTGTTTAACTCTGTTTGCCTCTTTTCGACTCTGTTTAACTCTGTTTGCCTCTGTTTAACTCTGTTTCACTCTGTTACCCTCTGTTTGCCACTGTTTAACTCTGCTTAACTAAGTTGATCTCTGTTTACATCTGTTGAACTCTGTGTGCCTCTGTTTCAACCTATTTAACTCTGTTTGCCTCTGTCCAACTCTGTTTAACTCTATATGCCTCTGTTTAACTCTATTTCACTCTGTTTCTCTCTGTTCAACTCTGTTTAACTCTGTTGAAAACTGTTTGCCTCTGTTTAACTCTGGTTAACTCTGTTCGCCTCTGTTTAACTCTGTTTGCATCCTATTAAATCTGTTTAACTCTCTTTGCCTCCGTTCGACTCTGTTTAACTCTGTTTAACTCTGTTTGCATCTGATTAACTCTGTTTAACTCCGCTTGCCTCTGTTCGACTCTGTTTAACTCTGTTTCACTCTGTTACCCTCTGTTTGCCTCTGTTGAACTCTGTTTAACACAGTTGAACTCTGTTTACATTTGTTGAACTTTGTTTGCCTCTGTTTCAACCTACTTAACTCTGTTTGCCTCTGTTTGACTCTGTTTAACTCTGTTTGCCTCTGCGTAACTCTACTTAACTCTGTTTGCCTCTGTTTAACGCTGTTTAACTATGTGTGCCTCTGTTTAACTCTGTATGCCTCTGTTTAACTCTGTTGAAATCAGGTTGCCTCTGCTAACTCTGTTTAACTCTGTTCGCCTCTGTTTATCTCTGTTTAATTCTGTTTAACTCTGTTTCCTCTGTTTAAAACTGTTTAACTCTGTTTGCCTCTGTTCTACTCTGTTTATCACTGTTTGCCTCTGTTTAAGTCTGTTTCACTCTGTTTCCCTCTGTTTGCCTCTGTTTAAATCTGTTTAACTCTGTTGAACTCTGTTTATTACTGTTCAACTCTGTTTGCCTCTATTTCAATCTATTAAACTCTTTTTGCCTCTGTTCAACTGTGTTTTACACTGTACGCCTCTGTTTAACTCTGTGTCAATCTGTTTCCATCTGCTTAACTCTGTTTGCCTCTGTTTAACTCTGTTTAACTCTGCCGAGTTCTGTTTAACTCTATTGAACTCTGTTTGCCTCTGTTTAACTCTTTCTAACTCTGTTTGCCTCTGTTTAAATCAATTTAAATCAATTTAACTCTGTTTGCCTCTGTTAAACACTGTTTCACTCTGTTTGTCTCTGTTTAACTCTCTTTAACTCTGTAGCGTTCTGTTTAACTCTATTGAACTCTGTTTGCTTCTGTTTAACTCTTTTCAACTCTGTTTCCCTCTGTTTAACTCTATTTAACTCTGTTTGCTTCTGTTTAACGCTGTTTAACTCTTTTTGCCTCTGTGTAAAAATGTTTGCCCCTGTTTAACTCTGTTTAACTCTGTTTGCCTCTGTTTAACTCTATTTAACTCTGTTTGCCTCTGTTTAACGCTGTTTAACTCTGTTTGCCTCTCTTGAAAACTGTATAACTCTGTATGCCTCTGTTTGACTCTGTTTGCCTCTGTTTGCCTCTGTTTAACTCTGTTTAACTCAGTTGAACTCTGGTTACATCTGTTGAACTCTGTCTGCCTCTGTTTCAATCTGTTTCTCTCTGTTTGCCTCTGTTTAACTCTGTTTAACTCTGTTTGCCTCTGTTTAACTCTGTTTCACTCATTTTCCTTGGGTTTGCCTCTGTTTAACTCTGTTTAACTCTGTTTGCCTCTTTTCGACTCTGTTTAACTCTGTTTGCCTCTGTTTAACTCTGTTTCACTCTGTTACCCTCTGTTTGCCACTGTTTAACTCTGCTTAACTAAGTTGATCTCTGTTTACATCTGTTGAACTCTGTGTGCCTCTGTTTCAACCTATTTAACTCTGTTTGCCTCTGTCCAACTCTGTTTAACTCTATATGCCTCTGTTTAACTCTATTTCACTCTGTTTCTCTCTGTTCAACTCTGTTTAACTCTGTTGAAAACTGTTTGCCTCTGTTTAACTCTGGTTAACTCTGTTCGCCTCTGTTTAACTCTGTTTGCATCCTATTAACTCTGTTTAACTCTCTTTGCCTCCGTTCGACTCTGTTTAACTCTGTTTAACTCTGTTTGCATCTGATTAACTCTGTTTAACTCCGCTTGCCTCTGTTCGACTCTGTTTAACTCTGTTTCACTCTGTTACCCTCTGTTTGCCTCTGTTGAACTCTGTTTAACACAGTTGAACTCTGTTTACATCTGTTGAACTTTGTTTGCCTCTGTTTCAACCTACTTAACTCTGTTTGCCTCTGTTTGACTCTGTTTAACTCTGTTTGCCTCTGCGTAACTCTACTTAACTCTGTTTGCCTCTGTTTAACGCTGTTTAACTATGTGTGCCTCTGTTTAACTCTGTATGCCTCTGTTTAACTCTGTTGAAATCAGGTTGCCTCTGCTAACTCTGTTTAACTCTGTTCGCCTCTGTTTATCTCTGTTTAATTCTGTTTAACTCTGTTTCCTCTGTTTAAAACTGTTTAACTCTGTTTGCCTCTGTTCTACTCTGTTTATCACTGTTTGCCTCTGTTTAAGTCTGTTTCACTCTGTTTCCCTCTGTTTGCCTCTGTTTAAATCTGTTTAACTCTGTTGAACTCTGTTTATTACTGTTCAACTCTGTTTGCCTCTATTTCAATCTATTAAACTCTTTTTGCCTCTGTTCAACTGTGTTTTACACTGTACGCCTCTGTTTAACTCTGTGTCAATCTGTTTCCATCTGCTTAACTCTGTTTGCCTCTGTTTAACTCTGTTTAACTCTGCCGAGTTCTGTTTAACTCTATTGAACTCTGTTTGCCTCTGTTTAACTCTTTCTAACTCTGTTTGCCTCTGTTTAAATCTATTTCAATCTATTTAACTCTGTTTGCCTCTGTTAAACACTGTTTCACTCTGTTTGTCTCTGTTTAACTCTCTTTAACTCTGTAGCGTTCTGTTTAACTCTATTGAACTCTGTTTGCTTCTGTTTAACTCTTTTCAACTCTGTTTCCCTCTGTTTAACTCTATTTAACTCTGTTTGCTTCTGTTTAACGCTGTTTAACTCTTTTTGCCTCTGTGTAAAAATGTTTGCCCCTGTTTAACTCTGTTTAACTCTGTTTGCCTCTGTTTAACTCTATTTAACTCTGTTTGCCTCTGTTTAACGCTGTTTAACTCTGTTTGCCTCTCTTGAAAACTGTATAACTCTGTATGCCTCTGTTTGACTCTGTTTGCCTCTGTTTGCCTCTGTTTAACTCTGTTTAACTCAGTTGAACTCTGGTTACATCTGTTGAACTCTGTCTGCCTCTGTTTCAATCTGTTTCTCTCTGTTTGCCTCTGTTTAACTCTGTTTAACTCTGTTTGCCTCTGTGTAACTCTATTTAACTCTGTTTGCCTCTGTTTAACGCTGTTTAACTCTGTTTGCCTCTCTTTAACTCTGTTTAACTCTGTATGCCTCTGTTTACTCTGTTTGCCTCTGTTTAACTCTGTTTAACCATGTTTGCCACTGTTATATCTGTTTAGCTCTGTTTGCCTCTGCTCAACTCTGTTTTCCTCAGTTCAATTCTGTTTAAATCTGTTTCCCTCTGTTTAACTCTGTTGAACTCTATTTAACTCTGTTTAACTCTGTTTGCCTCTTTTCGACTCTGTTTAACTCTGTTTGCCTCTGTTTAACTCTGTTTCACTCTGTTACCCTCTGTTTGCCACTGTTTAACTCTGCTTAACTAAGTTGATCTCTGTTTACATCTGTTGAACTCTGTGTGCCTCTGTTTCAACCTATTTAACTCTGTTTGCCTCTGTCCAACTCTGTTTAACTCTATATGCCTCTGTTTAACTCTATTTCACTCTGTTTCTCTCTGTTCAACTCTGTTTAACTCTGTTGAAAACTGTTTGCCTCTGTTTAACTCTGGTTAACTCTGTTCGCCTCTGTTTAACTCTGTTTGCATCCTATTAAATCTGTTTAACTCTCTTTGCCTCCGTTCGACTCTGTTTAACTCTGTTTAACTCTGTTTGCATCTGATTAACTCTGTTTAACTCCGCTTGCCTCTGTTCGACTCTGTTTAACTCTGTTTCACTCTGTTACCCTCTGTTTGCCTCTGTTGAACTCTGTTTAACACAGTTGAACTCTGTTTACATCTGTTGAACTTTGTTTGCCTCTGTTTCAACCTACTTAACTCTGTTTGCCTCTGTTTGACTCTGTTTAACTCTGTTTGCCTCTGCGTAACTCTACTTAACTCTGTTTGCCTCTGTTTAACGCTGTTTAACTATGTGTGCCTCTGTTTAACTCTGTATGCCTCTGTTTAACTCTGTTGAAATCAGGTTGCCTCTGCTAACTCTGTTTAACTCTGTTCGCCTCTGTTTATCTCTGTTTAATTCTGTTTAACTCTGTTTCCTCTGTTTAAAACTGTTTAACTCTGTTTGCCTCTGTTCTACTCTGTTTATCACTGTTTGCCTCTGTTTAAGTCTGTTTCACTCTGTTTCCCTCTGTTTGCCTCTGTTTAAATCTGTTTAACTCTGTTGAACTCTGTTTATTACTGTTCAACTCTGTTTGCCTCTATTTCAATCTATTAAACTCTTTTTGCCTCTGTTCAACTGTGTTTTACACTGTACGCCTCTGTTTAACTCTGTGTCAATCTGTTTCCATCTGCTTAACTCTGTTTGCCTCTGTTTAACTCTGTTTAACTCTGCCGAGTTCTGTTTAACTCTATTGAACTCTGTTTGCCTCTGTTTAACTCTTTCTAACTCTGTTTGCCTCTGTTTAAATCAATTTAAATCAATTTAACTCTGTTTGCCTCTGTTAAACACTGTTTCACTCTGTTTGTCTCTGTTTAACTCTCTTTAACTCTGTAGCGTTCTGTTTAACTCTATTGAACTCTGTTTGCTTCTGTTTAACTCTTTTCAACTCTGTTTCCCTCTGTTTAACTCTATTTAACTCTGTTTGCTTCTGTTTAACGCTGTTTAACTCTTTTTGCCTCTGTGTAAAAATGTTTGCCCCTGTTTAACTCTGTTTAACTCTGTTTGCCTCTGTTTAACTCTATTTAACTCTGTTTGCCTCTGTTTAACGCTGTTTAACTCTGTTTGCCTCTCTTGAAAACTGTATAACTCTGTATGCCTCTGTTTGACTCTGTTTGCCTCTGTTTGCCTCTGTTTAACTCTGTTTAACTCAGTTGAACTCTGGTTACATCTGTTGAACTCTGTCTGCCTCTGTTTCAATCTGTTTCTCTCTGTTTGCCTCTGTTTAACTCTGTTTAACTCTGTTTGCCTCTGTTTAACTCTGTTTCACTCATTTTCCTTGGGTTTGCCTCTGTTTAACTCTGTTTAACTCTGTTTGCCTCTTTTCGACTCTGTTTAACTCTGTTTGCCTCTGTTTAACTCTGTTTCACTCTGTTACCCTCTGTTTGCCACTGTTTAACTCTGCTTAACTAAGTTGATCTCTGTTTACATCTGTTGAACTCTGTGTGCCTCTGTTTCAACCTATTTAACTCTGTTTGCCTCTGTCCAACTCTGTTTAACTCTATATGCCTCTGTTTAACTCTATTTCACTCTGTTTCTCTCTGTTCAACTCTGTTTAACTCTGTTGAAAACTGTTTGCCTCTGTTTAACTCTGGTTAACTCTGTTCGCCTCTGTTTAACTCTGTTTGCATCCTATTAAATCTGTTTAACTCTCTTTGCCTCCGTTCGACTCTGTTTAACTCTGTTTAACTCTGTTTGCATCTGATTAACTCTGTTTAACTCCGCTTGCCTCTGTTCGACTCTGTTTAACTCTGTTTCACTCTGTTACCCTCTGTTTGCCTCTGTTGAACTCTGTTTAACACAGTTGAACTCTGTTTACATTTGTTGAACTTTGTTTGCCTCTGTTTCAACCTACTTAACTCTGTTTGCCTCTGTTTGACTCTGTTTAACTCTGTTTGCCTCTGCGTAACTCTACTTAACTCTGTTTGCCTCTGTTTAACGCTGTTTAACTATGTGTGCCTCTGTTTAACTCTGTATGCCTCTGTTTAACTCTGTTGAAATCAGGTTGCCTCTGCTAACTCTGTTTAACTCTGTTCGCCTCTGTTTATCTCTGTTTAATTCTGTTTAACTCTGTTTCCTCTGTTTAAAACTGTTTAACTCTGTTTGCCTCTGTTCTACTCTGTTTATCACTGTTTGCCTCTGTTTAAGTCTGTTTCACTCTGTTTCCCTCTGTTTGCCTCTGTTTAAATCTGTTTAACTCTGTTGAACTCTGTTTATTACTGTTCAACTCTGTTTGCCTCTATTTCAATCTATTAAACTCTTTTTGCCTCTGTTCAACTGTGTTTTACACTGTACGCCTCTGTTTAACTCTGTGTCAATCTGTTTCCATCTGCTTAACTCTGTTTGCCTCTGTTTAACTCTGTTTAACTCTGCCGAGTTCTGTTTAACTCTATTGAACTCTGTTTGCCTCTGTTTAACTCTTTCTAACTCTGTTTGCCTCTGTTTAAATCAATTTAAATCAATTTAACTCTGTTTGCCTCTGTTAAACACTGTTTCACTCTGTTTGTCTCTGTTTAACTCTCTTTAACTCTGTAGCGTTCTGTTTAACTCTATTGAACTCTGTTTGCTTCTGTTTAACTCTTTTCAACTCTGTTTCCCTCTGTTTAACTCTATTTAACTCTGTTTGCTTCTGTTTAACGCTGTTTAACTCTTTTTGCCTCTGTGTAAAAATGTTTGCCCCTGTTTAACTCTGTTTAACTCTGTTTGCCTCTGTTTAACTCTATTTAACTCTGTTTGCCTCTGTTTAACGCTGTTTAACTCTGTTTGCCTCTCTTGAAAACTGTATAACTCTGTATGCCTCTGTTTGACTCTGTTTGCCTCTGTTTGCCTCTGTTTAACTCTGTTTAACTCAGTTGAACTCTGGTTACATCTGTTGAACTCTGTCTGCCTCTGTTTCAATCTGTTTCTCTCTGTTTGCCTCTGTTTAACTCTGTTTAACTCTGTTTGCCTCTGTTTAACTCTGTTTCACTCATTTTCCTTGGGTTTGCCTCTGTTTAACTCTGTTTAACTCTGTTTGCCTCTTTTCGACTCTGTTTAACTCTGTTTGCCTCTGTTTAACTCTGTTTCACTCTGTTACCCTCTGTTTGCCACTGTTTAACTCTGCTTAACTAAGTTGATCTCTGTTTACATCTGTTGAACTCTGTGTGCCTCTGTTTCAACCTATTTAACTCTGTTTGCCTCTGTCCAACTCTGTTTAACTCTATATGCCTCTGTTTAACTCTATTTCACTCTGTTTCTCTCTGTTCAACTCTGTTTAACTCTGTTGAAAACTGTTTGCCTCTGTTTAACTCTGGTTAACTCTGTTCGCCTCTGTTTAACTCTGTTTGCATCCTATTAACTCTGTTTAACTCTCTTTGCCTCCGTTCGACTCTGTTTAACTCTGTTTAACTCTGTTTGCATCTGATTAACTCTGTTTAACTCCGCTTGCCTCTGTTCGACTCTGTTTAACTCTGTTTCACTCTGTTACCCTCTGTTTGCCTCTGTTGAACTCTGTTTAACACAGTTGAACTCTGTTTACATCTGTTGAACTTTGTTTGCCTCTGTTTCAACCTACTTAACTCTGTTTGCCTCTGTTTAACTCTGTTTAACTCTGTTTGCCTCTGTGTAACTCTATTTAACTCTGTTTGCCTCTGTTTAACGCTGTTTAACTCTGTTTGCCTCTCTTTAACTCTGTTTAACTCTGTATGCCTCTGTTTACTCTGTTTGCCTCTGTTTGACTCTGTTTAACCATGTTTGCCACTGTTTAACTCTGTTTAGCTCTGCTTGCCTCTGCTCAACTCTGTTTTCCTCAGTTCAATTCTGTTTAAATCTGTTTCCCTCTGTTTAACTCTGTTGAACTGTATTTAACTCTGTTTAACTCTGTTTGCCTCTGTTCTATTCTGTTTAACTCTGTTTCACTCTGTATGCCTCTGTTTAACTGTGTTTCACTCTGTTTCCCTCTGTTTGCCTCTGTTTAACTCTGTTTAACTCTGTTGAAAACTGCTTGCCTCTGGTTAACTCTGTTCCCCTCTGTTTAACTCTGTATGCATCTGTTTAACTCTGTTTAAATCTGTTTGCCTCTGGTCGACTCTGTTTAACTCTGTTTGCCTCTGTTTAACTCTGTTTCACTCTGTTACCCTCTGTTTGCCTCTGTTTAACTCTGTTTAACTCTGTTTGCCTCTTTTCGACTCTGTTTAACTCTGTTTGCCTCTGTTTAACTCTGTTTCACTCTGTTACCCTCTGTTTGCCACTGTTTAACTCTGCTTAACTAAGTTGATCTCTGTTTACATCTGTTGAACTCTGTGTGCCTCTGTTTCAACCTATTTAACTCTGTTTGCCTCTGTCCAACTCTGTTTAACTCTATATGCCTCTGTTTAACTCTATTTCACTCTGTTTCTCTCTGTTCAACTCTGTTTAACTCTGTTGAAAACTGTTTGCCTCTGTTTAACTCTGGTTAACTCTGTTCGCCTCTGTTTAACTCTGTTTGCATCCTATTAAATCTGTTTAACTCTCTTTGCCTCCGTTCGACTCTGTTTAACTCTGTTTAACTCTGTTTGCATCTGATTAACTCTGTTTAACTCCGCTTGCCTCTGTTCGACTCTGTTTAACTCTGTTTCACTCTGTTACCCTCTGTTTGCCTCTGTTGAACTCTGTTTAACACAGTTGAACTCTGTTTACATTTGTTGAACTTTGTTTGCCTCTGTTTCAACCTACTTAACTCTGTTTGCCTCTGTTTGACTCTGTTTAACTCTGTTTGCCTCTGCGTAACTCTACTTAACTCTGTTTGCCTCTGTTTAACGCTGTTTAACTATGTGTGCCTCTGTTTAACTCTGTATGCCTCTGTTTAACTCTGTTGAAATCAGGTTGCCTCTGCTAACTCTGTTTAACTCTGTTCGCCTCTGTTTATCTCTGTTTAATTCTGTTTAACTCTGTTTCCTCTGTTTAAAACTGTTTAACTCTGTTTGCCTCTGTTCTACTCTGTTTATCACTGTTTGCCTCTGTTTAAGTCTGTTTCACTCTGTTTCCCTCTGTTTGCCTCTGTTTAAATCTGTTTAACTCTGTTGAACTCTGTTTATTACTGTTCAACTCTGTTTGCCTCTATTTCAATCTATTAAACTCTTTTTGCCTCTGTTCAACTGTGTTTTACACTGTACGCCTCTGTTTAACTCTGTGTCAATCTGTTTCCATCTGCTTAACTCTGTTTGCCTCTGTTTAACTCTGTTTAACTCTGCCGAGTTCTGTTTAACTCTATTGAACTCTGTTTGCCTCTGTTTAACTCTTTCTAACTCTGTTTGCCTCTGTTTAAATCAATTTAAATCAATTTAACTCTGTTTGCCTCTGTTAAACACTGTTTCACTCTGTTTGTCTCTGTTTAACTCTCTTTAACTCTGTAGCGTTCTGTTTAACTCTATTGAACTCTGTTTGCTTCTGTTTAACTCTTTTCAACTCTGTTTCCCTCTGTTTAACTCTATTTAACTCTGTTTGCTTCTGTTTAACGCTGTTTAACTCTTTTTGCCTCTGTGTAAAAATGTTTGCCCCTGTTTAACTCTGTTTAACTCTGTTTGCCTCTGTTTAACTCTATTTAACTCTGTTTGCCTCTGTTTAACGCTGTTTAACTCTGTTTGCCTCTCTTGAAAACTGTATAACTCTGTATGCCTCTGTTTGACTCTGTTTGCCTCTGTTTGCCTCTGTTTAACTCTGTTTAACTCAGTTGAACTCTGGTTACATCTGTTGAACTCTGTCTGCCTCTGTTTCAATCTGTTTCTCTCTGTTTGCCTCTGTTTAACTCTGTTTAACTCTGTTTGCCTCTGTTTAACTCTGTTTCACTCATTTTCCTTGGGTTTGCCTCTGTTTAACTCTGTTTAACTCTGTTTGCCTCTTTTCGACTCTGTTTAACTCTGTTTGCCTCTGTTTAACTCTGTTTCACTCTGTTACCCTCTGTTTGCCACTGTTTAACTCTGCTTAACTAAGTTGATCTCTGTTTACATCTGTTGAACTCTGTGTGCCTCTGTTTCAACCTATTTAACTCTGTTTGCCTCTGTCCAACTCTGTTTAACTCTATATGCCTCTGTTTAACTCTATTTCACTCTGTTTCTCTCTGTTCAACTCTGTTTAACTCTGTTGAAAACTGTTTGCCTCTGTTTAACTCTGGTTAACTCTGTTCGCCTCTGTTTAACTCTGTTTGCATCCTATTAACTCTGTTTAACTCTCTTTGCCTCCGTTCGACTCTGTTTAACTCTGTTTAACTCTGTTTGCATCTGATTAACTCTGTTTAACTCCGCTTGCCTCTGTTCGACTCTGTTTAACTCTGTTTCACTCTGTTACCCTCTGTTTGCCTCTGTTGAACTCTGTTTAACACAGTTGAACTCTGTTTACATCTGTTGAACTTTGTTTGCCTCTGTTTCAACCTACTTAACTCTGTTTGCCTCTGTTTGACTCTGTTTAACTCTGTTTGCCTCTGCGTAACTCTACTTAACTCTGTTTGCCTCTGTTTAACGCTGTTTAACTATGTGTGCCTCTGTTTAACTCTGTATGCCTCTGTTTAACTCTGTTGAAATCAGGTTGCCTCTGCTAACTCTGTTTAACTCTGTTCGCCTCTGTTTATCTCTGTTTAATTCTGTTTAACTCTGTTTCCTCTGTTTAAAACTGTTTAACTCTGTTTGCCTCTGTTCTACTCTGTTTATCACTGTTTGCCTCTGTTTAAGTCTGTTTCACTCTGTTTCCCTCTGTTTGCCTCTGTTTAAATCTGTTTAACTCTGTTGAACTCTGTTTATTACTGTTCAACTCTGTTTGCCTCTATTTCAATCTATTAAACTCTTTTTGCCTCTGTTCAACTGTGTTTTACACTGTACGCCTCTGTTTAACTCTGTGTCAATCTGTTTCCATCTGCTTAACTCTGTTTGCCTCTGTTTAACTCTGTTTAACTCTGCCGAGTTCTGTTTAACTCTATTGAACTCTGTTTGCCTCTGTTTAACTCTTTCTAACTCTGTTTGCCTCTGTTTAAATCTATTTCAATCTATTTAACTCTGTTTGCCTCTGTTAAACACTGTTTCACTCTGTTTGTCTCTGTTTAACTCTCTTTAACTCTGTAGCGTTCTGTTTAACTCTATTGAACTCTGTTTGCTTCTGTTTAACTCTTTTCAACTCTGTTTCCCTCTGTTTAACTCTATTTAACTCTGTTTGCTTCTGTTTAACGCTGTTTAACTCTTTTTGCCTCTGTGTAAAAATGTTTGCCCCTGTTTAACTCTGTTTAACTCTGTTTGCCTCTGTTTAACTCTATTTAACTCTGTTTGCCTCTGTTTAACGCTGTTTAACTCTGTTTGCCTCTCTTGAAAACTGTATAACTCTGTATGCCTCTGTTTGACTCTGTTTGCCTCTGTTTGCCTCTGTTTAACTCTGTTTAACTCAGTTGAACTCTGGTTACATCTGTTGAACTCTGTCTGCCTCTGTTTCAATCTGTTTCTCTCTGTTTGCCTCTGTTTAACTCTGTTTAACTCTGTTTGCCTCTGTGTAACTCTATTTAACTCTGTTTGCCTCTGTTTAACGCTGTTTAACTCTGTTTGCCTCTCTTTAACTCTGTTTAACTCTGTATGCCTCTGTTTACTCTGTTTGCCTCTGTTTAACTCTGTTTAACCATGTTTGCCACTGTTATATCTGTTTAGCTCTGTTTGCCTCTGCTCAACTCTGTTTTCCTCAGTTCAATTCTGTTTAAATCTGTTTCCCTCTGTTTAACTCTGTTGAACTCTATTTAACTCTGTTTAACTCTGTTTGCCTCTTTTCGACTCTGTTTAACTCTGTTTGCCTCTGTTTAACTCTGTTTCACTCTGTTACCCTCTGTTTGCCACTGTTTAACTCTGCTTAACTAAGTTGATCTCTGTTTACATCTGTTGAACTCTGTGTGCCTCTGTTTCAACCTATTTAACTCTGTTTGCCTCTGTCCAACTCTGTTTAACTCTATATGCCTCTGTTTAACTCTATTTCACTCTGTTTCTCTCTGTTCAACTCTGTTTAACTCTGTTGAAAACTGTTTGCCTCTGTTTAACTCTGGTTAACTCTGTTCGCCTCTGTTTAACTCTGTTTGCATCCTATTAAATCTGTTTAACTCTCTTTGCCTCCGTTCGACTCTGTTTAACTCTGTTTAACTCTGTTTGCATCTGATTAACTCTGTTTAACTCCGCTTGCCTCTGTTCGACTCTGTTTAACTCTGTTTCACTCTGTTACCCTCTGTTTGCCTCTGTTGAACTCTGTTTAACACAGTTGAACTCTGTTTACATCTGTTGAACTTTGTTTGCCTCTGTTTCAACCTACTTAACTCTGTTTGCCTCTGTTTGACTCTGTTTAACTCTGTTTGCCTCTGCGTAACTCTACTTAACTCTGTTTGCCTCTGTTTAACGCTGTTTAACTATGTGTGCCTCTGTTTAACTCTGTATGCCTCTGTTTAACTCTGTTGAAATCAGGTTGCCTCTGCTAACTCTGTTTAACTCTGTTCGCCTCTGTTTATCTCTGTTTAATTCTGTTTAACTCTGTTTCCTCTGTTTAAAACTGTTTAACTCTGTTTGCCTCTGTTCTACTCTGTTTATCACTGTTTGCCTCTGTTTAAGTCTGTTTCACTCTGTTTCCCTCTGTTTGCCTCTGTTTAAATCTGTTTAACTCTGTTGAACTCTGTTTATTACTGTTCAACTCTGTTTGCCTCTATTTCAATCTATTAAACTCTTTTTGCCTCTGTTCAACTGTGTTTTACACTGTACGCCTCTGTTTAACTCTGTGTCAATCTGTTTCCATCTGCTTAACTCTGTTTGCCTCTGTTTAACTCTGTTTAACTCTGCCGAGTTCTGTTTAACTCTATTGAACTCTGTTTGCCTCTGTTTAACTCTTTCTAACTCTGTTTGCCTCTGTTTAAATCAATTTAAATCAATTTAACTCTGTTTGCCTCTGTTAAACACTGTTTCACTCTGTTTGTCTCTGTTTAACTCTCTTTAACTCTGTAGCGTTCTGTTTAACTCTATTGAACTCTGTTTGCTTCTGTTTAACTCTTTTCAACTCTGTTTCCCTCTGTTTAACTCTATTTAACTCTGTTTGCTTCTGTTTAACGCTGTTTAACTCTTTTTGCCTCTGTGTAAAAATGTTTGCCCCTGTTTAACTCTGTTTAACTCTGTTTGCCTCTGTTTAACTCTATTTAACTCTGTTTGCCTCTGTTTAACGCTGTTTAACTCTGTTTGCCTCTCTTGAAAACTGTATAACTCTGTATGCCTCTGTTTGACTCTGTTTGCCTCTGTTTGCCTCTGTTTAACTCTGTTTAACTCAGTTGAACTCTGGTTACATCTGTTGAACTCTGTCTGCCTCTGTTTCAATCTGTTTCTCTCTGTTTGCCTCTGTTTAACTCTGTTTAACTCTGTTTGCCTCTGTTTAACTCTGTTTCACTCATTTTCCTTGGGTTTGCCTCTGTTTAACTCTGTTTAACTCTGTTTGCCTCTTTTCGACTCTGTTTAACTCTGTTTGCCTCTGTTTAACTCTGTTTCACTCTGTTACCCTCTGTTTGCCACTGTTTAACTCTGCTTAACTAAGTTGATCTCTGTTTACATCTGTTGAACTCTGTGTGCCTCTGTTTCAACCTATTTAACTCTGTTTGCCTCTGTCCAACTCTGTTTAACTCTATATGCCTCTGTTTAACTCTATTTCACTCTGTTTCTCTCTGTTCAACTCTGTTTAACTCTGTTGAAAACTGTTTGCCTCTGTTTAACTCTGGTTAACTCTGTTCGCCTCTGTTTAACTCTGTTTGCATCCTATTAAATCTGTTTAACTCTCTTTGCCTCCGTTCGACTCTGTTTAACTCTGTTTAACTCTGTTTGCATCTGATTAACTCTGTTTAACTCCGCTTGCCTCTGTTCGACTCTGTTTAACTCTGTTTCACTCTGTTACCCTCTGTTTGCCTCTGTTGAACTCTGTTTAACACAGTTGAACTCTGTTTACATTTGTTGAACTTTGTTTGCCTCTGTTTCAACCTACTTAACTCTGTTTGCCTCTGTTTGACTCTGTTTAACTCTGTTTGCCTCTGCGTAACTCTACTTAACTCTGTTTGCCTCTGTTTAACGCTGTTTAACTATGTGTGCCTCTGTTTAACTCTGTATGCCTCTGTTTAACTCTGTTGAAATCAGGTTGCCTCTGCTAACTCTGTTTAACTCTGTTCGCCTCTGTTTATCTCTGTTTAATTCTGTTTAACTCTGTTTTCCTCTGTTTAAAACTGTTTAACTCTGTTTGCCTCTGTTCTACTCTGTTTATCACTGTTTGCCTCTGTTTAAGTCTGTTTAACTCTGTTTCACTCTGTTACCCTCTGTTTGCCACTGTTTAACTCTGCTTAACTAAGTTGATCTCTGTTTACATCTGTTGAACTCTGTGTGCCTCTGTTTCAACCTATTTAACTCTGTTTGCCTCTGTCCAACTCTGTTTAACTCTATATGCCTCTGTTTAACTCTATTTCACTCTGTTTCTCTCTGTTCAACTCTGTTTAACTCTGTTGAAAACTGTTTGCCTCTGTTTAACTCTGGTTAACTCTGTTCGCCTCTGTTTAACTCTGTTTGCATCCTATTAAATCTGTTTAACTCTCTTTGCCTCCGTTCGACTCTGTTTAACTCTGTTTAACTCTGTTTGCATCTGATTAACTCTGTTTAACTCCGCTTGCCTCTGTTCGACTCTGTTTAACTCTGTTTCACTCTGTTACCCTCTGTTTGCCTCTGTTGAACTCTGTTTAACACAGTTGAACTCTGTTTACATTTGTTGAACTTTGTTTGCCTCTGTTTCAACCTACTTAACTCTGTTTGCCTCTGTTTGACTCTGTTTAACTCTGTTTGCCTCTGCGTAACTCTACTTAACTCTGTTTGCCTCTGTTTAACGCTGTTTAACTATGTGTGCCTCTGTTTAACTCTGTATGCCTCTGTTTAACTCTGTTGAAATCAGGTTGCCTCTGCTAACTCTGTTTAACTCTGTTCGCCTCTGTTTATCTCTGTTTAATTCTGTTTAACTCTGTTTCCTCTGTTTAAAACTGTTTAACTCTGTTTGCCTCTGTTCTACTCTGTTTATCACTGTTTGCCTCTGTTTAAGTCTGTTTCACTCTGTTTCCCTCTGTTTGCCTCTGTTTAAATCTGTTTAACTCTGTTGAACTCTGTTTATTACTGTTCAACTCTGTTTGCCTCTATTTCAATCTATTAAACTCTTTTTGCCTCTGTTCAACTGTGTTTTACACTGTACGCCTCTGTTTAACTCTGTCAATCTGTTTCCATCTGCTTAACTCTGTTTGCCTCTGTTTAACTCTGTTTAACTCTGCCGAGTTCTGTTTAACTCTATTGAACTCTGTTTGCCTCTGTTTAACTCTTTCTAACTCTGTTTGCCTCTGTTTAAATCTATTTCAATCTATTTAACTCTGTTTGCCTCTGTTAAACACTGTTTCACTCTGTTTGTCTCTGTTTAACTCTCTTTAACTCTGTAGCGTTCTGTTTAACTCTATTGAACTCTGTTTGCTTCTGTTTAACTCTTTTCAACTCTGTTTCCCTCTGTTTAACTCTATTTAACTCTGTTTGCTTCTGTTTAACGCTGTTTAACTCTTTTTGCCTCTGTGTAAAAATGTTTGCCCCTGTTTAACTCTGTTTAACTCTGTTTGCCTCTGTTTAACTCTATTTAACTCTGTTTGCCTCTGTTTAACGCTGTTTAACTCTGTTTGCCTCTCTTGAAAACTGTATAACTCTGTATGCCTCTGTTTGACTCTGTTTGCCTCTGTTTGCCTCTGTTTAACTCTGTTTAACTCAGTTGAACTCTGGTTACATCTGTTGAACTCTGTCTGCCTCTGTTTCAATCTGTTTCTCTCTGTTTGCCTCTGTTTAACTCTGTTTAACTCTGTTTGCCTCTGTGTAACTCTATTTAACTCTGTTTGCCCTCTGTTTAACGCTGTTTAACTCTGTTTGCCTCTCTTTAACTCTGTTTAACTCTGTATGCCTCTGTTTACTCTGTTTGCCTCTGTTTTAACTCTGTTTAACCATGTTTGCCACTGTTATATCTGTTTAGCTCTGTTTGCCTCTGCTCAACTCTGTTTTCCTCAGTTCAATTCTGTTTAAATCTGTTTCCTCTGTTTAACTCTGTTGAACTCTATTTAACTCTGTTTAACTCTGTTTGCCTCTTTTCGACTCTGTTTTAACTCTGTTTGCCTCTGTTTAACTCTGTTTCACTCTGTTACCCTCTGTTTGCCACTGTTTACTCTGCTTAACTAAGTTGATCTCTGTTTACATCTGTTGAACTCTGTGTGCCTCTGTTTCAACCTATTTAACTCTGTTTGCCTCTGTCCAACTCTGTTTAACTCTATATGCCTCTGTTTAACTCTATTTCACTCTGTTTCTCTCTGTTCAACTCTGTTTAACTCTGTTGAAAACTGTTTGCCTCTGTTTAACTCTGGTTAACTCTGTTCGCCTCTGTTTAACTCTGTTTGCATCCTATTAAATCTGTTTAACTCTCTTTGCCTCCGTTCGACTCTGTTTAACTCTGTTTAACTCTGTTTGCATCTGATTAACTCTGTTTAACTCCGCTTGCCTCTGTTCGACTCTGTTTAACTCTGTTTCACTCTGTTACCCTCTGTTTGCCTCTGTTGAACTCTGTTTAACACAGTTTGAACTCTGTTTACATCTGTTTGAACTTTGTTTTGCCTCTGTTTCAACCTACTTAACTCTGTTTGCCTCTGTTTGACTCTGTTTAACTCTGTTTGCCTCTGCGTAACTCTACTTAACTCTGTTTGCCTCTGTTTAACGCTGTTTTAACTATGTGTGCCTCTGTTTAACTCTGTATGCCTCTGTTTAACTCTGTTGAAATCAGGTTTGCCTCTGCTAACTCTGTTTAACTCTGTTCGCCTCTGTTTATCTCTGTTTAATTCTGTTTAACTCTGTTTCCTCTGTTTAAAACTGTTTAACTCTGTTTGCCTCTGTTCTACTCTGTTTATCACTGTTTGCCTCTGTTTAAGTCTGTTTCACTCTGTTTCCCTCTGTTTGCCTCTGTTTAAATCTGTTTAACTCTGTTGAACTCTGTTTATTACTGTTCAACTCTGTTTGCCTCTATTTCAATCTATTAAACTCTTTTTGCCTCTGTTCAACTGTGTTTTACACTGTACGCCTCTGTTTAACTCTGTGTCAATCTGTTTCCATCTGCTTAACTCTGTTTTGCCTCTGTTTAACTCTGTTTAACTCTGCCGAGTTCTGTTTAACTCTATTGAACTCTGTTTGCCTCTGTTTAACTCTTTCTAACTCTGTTTGCCTCTGTTTAAATCAATTTAAATCAATTTAACTCTGTTTGCCTCTGTTAAACACTGTTTCACTCTGTTTGTCTCTGTTTAACTCTCTTTAACTCTGTAGCGTTCTGTTTAACTCTATTGAACTCTGTTTGCTTCTGTTTAACTCTTTTCAACTCTGTTTCCCTCTGTTTAACTCTATTTAACTCTGTTTGCTTCTTGTTTAACGCTGTTTAACTCTTTTTGCCTCTGTGTAAAAATGTTTGCCCCTGTTTAACTCTGTTTAACTCTGTTTGCCTCTGTTTAACTCTATTTAACTCTGTTTGCCTCTGTTTAACGCTGTTTAACTCTGTTTGCCTCTCTTGAAAACTGTATAACTCTGTATGCCTCTGTTTGACTCTGTTTGCCTCTGTTTGCCTCTGTTTAACTCTGTTTAACTCAGTTGAACTCTGGTTACATCTGTTTGAACTCTGTCTGCCTCTGTTTCAATCTGTTTCTCTCTGTTTGCCTCTGTTTAACTCTGTTTAACTCTGTTTGCCTCTGTTTAACTCTGTTTCACTCATTTTCCTTGGGGTTTGCCTCTGTTTAACTCTGTTTAACTCTGTTTGCCTCTTTTCGACTCTGTTTAACTCTGTTTGCCTCTGTTTAACTCTGTTTCACTCTGTTACCCTCTGTTTGCCACTGTTTAACTCTGCTTAACTAAGTTGATCTCTGTTTACATCTGTTGAACTCTGTGTGCCTCTGTTTCAACCTATTTAACTCTGTTTGCCTCTGTCCAACTCTGTTTAACTCTATATGCCTCTGTTTAACTCTATTTCACTCTGTTTCTCTCTGTTCAACTCTGTTTAACTCTGTTGAAAACTGTTTGCCTCTGTTTAACTCTGGTTACTCTGTTCGCCTCTGTTTAACTCTGTTGCATCCTATTAACTCTGTTTAACTCTCTTTGCCTCCGTTCGACTCTGTTTAACTCTGTTTAACTCTGTTTGCATCTGATTAACTCTGTTTAACTCCGCTTGCCTCTGTTCGACTCTGTTTAACTCTGTTTCACTCTGTTACCCTCTGTTTGCCTCTGTTGAACTCTGTTTAACACAGTTGAACTCTGTTTACATCTGTTGAACTTTGTTTGCCTCTGTTTCAACCTACTTAACTCTGTTTGCCTCTGTTTGACTCTGTTTAACTCTGTTTAGCCTCTGCGTAACTCTACTTAACTCTGTTTGCCTCTGTTTAACGCTGTTTAACTATGTGTGCCTCTGTTTAACTCTGTATGGCCTCTGTTTAACTCTGTTGAAATCAGGTTGCCTCTGCTAACTCTGTTTAACTCTGTTCGCCTCTGTTTATCTCTGTTTAATTCTGTTTAACTCTGTTTCCTCTGTTTAAAACTGTTTAACTCTGTTTGCCTCTGTTCTACTCTGTTTATCACTGTTTGCCTCTGTTTAAGTCTGTTTCACTCTGTTTCCCTCTGTTTGCCTCTGTTTAAATCTGTTTAACTCTGTTGAACTCTGTTTATTACTGTTCAACTCTGTTTGCCTCTATTTCAATCTATAAACTCTTTTTGCCTCTGTTCAACTGTGTTTTACACTGTACGCCTCTGTTTAACTCTGTTGTCAATCTGTTTCCATCTGCTTAACTCTGTTTGCCTCTGTTTAACTCTGTTTTAACTCTGCCGAGTTCTGTTTAACTCTATTGAACTCTGTTTGCCTCTGTTTAACTCTTTCTAACTCTGTTTGCCTCTGTTTAAATCTATTTCAATCTATTTAACTCTGTTTGCCTCTGTTAAACACTGTTTCACTCTGTTTGTCTCTGTTTAACTCTCTTTAACTCTGTAGCGTTCTGTTTAACTCTATTGAACTCTGTTTGCTTCTGTTTAACTCTTTTCAACTCTGTTTCCCTCTGTTTAACTCTATTTAACTCTGTTTGCTTCTGTTTAACGCTGTTTAACTCTTTTTGCCTA
>JANJGN010002236.1:10000-75000 GCA_026770705.1 Isurus oxyrinchus
TCCCCACATTTACACTCAGACACCGGGCAGCCTGTTCCCCTATCGGAGGGAGGGGGGATTAACCCTCTCACCCACCTCTCCCCCCATTTACACTCAGACACCGGGCAGCCTGTTCCCCTATCGGAGGGAGGGGGGATTAACCCTCTCACCCACCTCTCCCCCCATTTACACTCAGACACCGGGCAGCCTGTTCCCCTATCGGAGGGAGAGAGGGGGATTAACCCTCTCACCCACCTCTCCCCCCATTTACACTCAGACACCAGGCAGCCTGTTCCCCTATCGGAGGGAGGGGGGATTAACCCTCTCACCCACCTCTCCCCCCATTTACACTCAGACACCGGGCAGCCTGTTCCCCTATCGGAGGGAGGGGGGATTAACCCTCTTACCCACCTCTCCCCCCATTTACACTCAGACACCGGGCAGCCTGTTCCCCTATCGGAGGGAGGGAGGGGGGATTAACCCTCTCACCCACCTCTCCCCCCATTTACACTCAGACACCGGGCAGCCTGTTCCCCTATCGGAGGGAGGGAGGGGGTATTAACCCTCTCACCCACCTCTCCCCCCATTTAGAGTACTGAGGGAGTGCTGCACTGTCTGAGGGTCAGTACTGAGGGAGTGCTGCACTGTCTGAGGGTCAGTACTGAGGGAGTGCTGCACACTCCGAGGTTCAGAACTGAGGGAGTGCTGCACTGTCAGAGGGTCAGTACTGAGGGAGTGCTGCACTGTCAGAGGGTCAGTACTGAGGGAGTGCCGCACTGTCGGAGGGTCTGTACTGAGGGAGTGCTGCACTGTCAGAGGGTAAATACTGAGGGAGTGCTGCACTGTCAGAGGGTCAGTACTGAGGGATTGCTGCACTGTCAGAGCATCAGTACTGAGAGAGTGCTGCACTGTCAGAGGGTCAGTACTGAGGGAGTGCCGCACTGTCAGAGGGTCAGTACTGAGGGAGTGCTGCACTGTCAGAGGGTCAGTACTGAGGGAGTGCTGCACTGTCAGAGGGAGATGTATATACTCTAGGATTTAAGCTCCGTAATCCAGGCCGACACTCCCCCTGGTGCCAGTACTGAGGGAGTGCTGCACTGTCAGAGGGTCAGTACTGAGGAAGTGCTGCACTGTCAGAGGGTCAGTACTGAGGGAGTGCTGCACTGTCAGAGGGTCAGTACTGAGGGAGTGCTGCACTGTCAGAGGGTCGGTACTGAGGGAGTGCTGCACTGTCAGAGGGTCAGTACTGAGAGAGTGCTGCACTGTCAGAGGGTCAGTACTGAGGGAGTGCCACACTGTCAGATGGTCAGTACTGAGGGAGTGCTGCACTGTCGGAGGGTCAGTACTGAGGGAGTGCTGCACTGTCAGAGGGTCAGTACTGAGGGACCGCAGCACTGTCAGAGGGTCAGTACTGAGGGAGTGCTGCACTGTCAGAGGGTCAGTACTGAGGGAGTGCTGCACTGTCAGAGGGTCAGTACTGAGGGAGTGCCGCACTGTCGGAGGGAGATCTATATACTCTAGGATTTAAGCTCCATAATCCAGGCCGACACTCCCCCCGGTGCCAGTACTGAGGGAGTGCTGCACTGTCTGCGGAGCCGGTTTTCGGGAAGAGACGTTAAACTGGAGGCCCCACCAGTGCCTGGCCAGCTGCATTTGGAAGGGGTTGGGGTCCGGTGGGACAGGGGCTGATCTACCCTGTGACCTGCGGGGAATACACACTCCCTGCCCTACCCTTCCCAACACCGACTGTGCACACAGGGCCCAATGGGATCTTGCTGGGCATTGCATCTCCGCAGGGCTCGGCGCTGAAGGGGTTACTGAGTAGGAGAGAGAGAAATGGGACTGGAAATACCGGGAAAATCAACTCGCAGTGAGTGGGTGGGGATCAGCTCGAAACCTGTCCGACAGCTATTGCTGGCAGGACCCGCAATGCTTTCCCTGAAAATACAGGCAGCAGGCCAAACAAAGTGTGATCATGAACAGACAAGAAAACATTAACACACACCCGGCAGCAACTATAAACTTAAAAACACTCCCGGAGACACCCTGTAAATATTAACAGAGTCCCAGGGACCCCCTGTAAATATTAACACACTCCCGGGGGACATTGTAAATATTAACACAATTCCGGTGACCCCCTGTAAATACTAACACACTCCAGGAGACCCCCTGTAAATATTAACACACACCCGGGGACACATCGTAAATATTAACACACTGCTGGAGACACCCTGTAAATATTAACACACACCTGGAGACACCCTGTAAATATTAACACACTCCCAGGGACCCCCTGTAAATATTAACACACTCCCAGAGACACCCTGTAAATATTAACACACTCCCGGGGAGAACCTGTAAATATTAACACACTCCCGGGGACCCCCTGTAAATATTAACACACTCCCAGAGATCCCCTGTAAATATTAACACACTCCCGGGGACCCCCTGTAAATATTAACACATTCCCGGAGACACTCTGTAAATATTAAAACACAGGGAGACCCCCTGTAAATATTAACACACTCCCGGGGACCCCCTGTAAATATTAAACACTCCCGGGGAGAACCTGTAAATATTAACACACTCCCGGACACCCCCTGTAAATATTAACACACTCCCGGGGAGAACGTGTAAATATTAACACACTCCCGGGGACCCCCTGTAAATATTAACACACTCCCAGAGATCCCCTGTAAATATTAACACACTCCCGGGGACACCCTGTAAATATTAACAAACTCCCGGGGACCCCCTGTAAATATTAACACACTCCCGGGGACACCCTGTAAATATTAACACACTCCCGGAGAAACCCTGTAAATATTAACACACTCCCGGGGACACCCTGTAAATATTGACACACTCCCGGGGACCCCCAGAAAATAATAACACACTCCCGGGGACACACTGTAAATATTAACACACTCCCGGGGACACCCTGTAAATATTAACACACTCCCGAGGAGTCCCTGTAAATATTAACTCACTCCCGGGGACCCCCTGTAAATATTAACACACTCCCGAGGAGTCCCTGTAAATATTAACACACTCCAGGAGACACCCTTTAAATATTAACACACTCCCGGAGACGCCCTGTAAATATTAACACACACCCGGAGACGCCCTGTAAATATTAACACACTGCCGGGGATCCCGGTAAATATTAAAACACACGCGGGGACCCTCTGTAAATATTAACACACTCCCAGAGACACCCTGTAAATATTAACACATTCCCGGGGACCCCCTGTAGATATGAACACACTCCCGGGGACCCCCTGTAAATATTAACACACTCCCGGGGACACCCTGTAAATATTAACACACTCCCGGGGACACCCTGTAAATATTAACACATTCCCGGAGACACCCTGTAAATATTAACACATTCCCGGAGACCCCTTGTAAATACTAACACATTCCCGGGGACCCCCTGTAAATATTAACACACTCCCGGAGACGCCCTGTAACTATTAACACACCTCCGGAGACACCCTGTAAATATTAACACACTCCCGGGGGGCCCCTGTAAATGTTAACACACTCCCGGGGTACCCTGTATGTGTTAACACACTCCTGGAGACCCCCTGTAATTATTAACACACACCCGGAGACGCCCTGTAATTATTAACACACTCCCGGGGACACCCTGTAAATATTAACACACTCCCGGAGACCCCCTGTAAATATTAACACATTCCCGGAGACCCCCTGTAAATATTAACACACTCCCGGGGACACCCTGTAAATATTAACACACTCCCGGAGACACCCTGTAAATATTAACACACTCCTGGGGACACCCTGTAAATATTAACACACTCCCGGAGACCCCCAGTAAATATTAACACATTCCCGGAGACCCCCTGTAAATATTAACACACTCCCGGGGACACCCTGTAAATATTAACACACTCCCGGAGACACCCTGTAAATATTAACACACTCCCGGGGACACACTGTAAATATTAACATACTCCCGGAGACACCCTGTAAATATTAACACACACCCGGGGACACCCTGTAAATATTAACACACTCCCGGGGACCCCCTGTAAATATTAACACACTCCCGGAGACCCCCTGTAAATATTAACACAGTCCGGGGACACCCTGTAAATATTAACACACTCCCGGTGACACCCTGTAAATATTAACACACTCCCGGAGACACCCTGTAAATATTAACACACTCCCGGAGACCCCCTGTAAATATTAACACACTCCCGGGGACACCCTGTAAATATTAACACACTCCCGGTGACGCCCTGTAAATATTAACACACTCCCGGAGACCCCCTGTAAATATTAACACACTCCCGGAGACACCCTGTAAATATTAACACACTCCCGTGGACCACATGTAAATATTAACACACTCCCGGGGAGTCCCTGTAAATATTAACACACTCCCGGGGACCACATGTCAATATTAACACACTCCCGGGGACCCCCTGTAAATATTAACACACTCCCGGGGACACCCTGTAAATATTAAACACACTCCCGGAGACCCCCTGTAACTATTAACACACACCCGGAGACACCCTGTAAATATTAACACACTCCCGGGGAGTCCCTGTAAATATTAACACACTCCCGGGGACCACATGTAAATATTAACACACTCCCGGGGACCCCCTGTAAATATTAACACACTCCCGGGGACACCCTGTAAATATTAAACACACTCCCGGAGACCCCCTGTAACTATTAACACACACCCGGAGACCCCCTGTAAATATTAACACGCTCCCGGAGACACCCTGTAAATATTAACACACTCCCGGGGACACCCTGTAAATATTAAACACACTCCCGGAGACCCCCTGTAACTATTAACACACACCCGGAGACCCCCTGTAAATATTAACACGCTCCCGGAGACACCCTGTAAATAATAACACACTCCCGGGGACCCCCTGTAAATAATAACACACTCCCGGGGACCCCCTGTAAATATTAACACACTCCCGGGGACCCCCTGTAAATAATAACACACTCCCGGGGACCCCCTGTAAATATTAACACACTCCCGGGGACACCCTGTAAATATTAACACACTCCCGGGGACACCCTGTAAATATTAACACACTCCCGGGGACACCTTGTAAATATTAACACTCTCCCGGGGACCCCCTGTAAATATTAACACACTCCCGGTGACGCCCTGTAAATATTAACACACTCCCGGGAACCCCTGTAAATATTAACACACTCCCGGAGACACCCTGTAAATATTAACACACTCCCGGAGACACCCTGTAAATATTAACACACTCCCGGCGACACCCTGTAAATATTAACACACTCCCGGGGACCCCCTGTAAATATTAACACACTCCCGGGGACACCCTGTAAATATTAACACACTCCCGGAGACACCCTGTAAATATTAACACACTACTGGGGACCCCCTGTAAATATTAACACACTCCCGGGGAACCCCTGTAAATATTAAGACACTCCCGGGGACCCCCTGTAAATATTAACACACTCCCGGGGACCCCCTGTAAATATTAACACACGCCCGGAGAGACCCTGTAACTATTAACACATCCCCGGAGACCTAATGTAAATATTAACACACCCCCGGAGACACCCTGTAAATATTAACACACTCCCGGAGACACCTTGTAAATATTAACACACTCCTGGGGACACCCTGTAAATATTAACACACTCGAGGGTACGCCCTGTAAATATTAACACATTCCCAGGGACACCCTGTAAATATTAACACACTCCCGGGGACACCCTGTAAATATTAACACACTCCTGGGGACCCCCTGTAAATATTAACACACTCCCGGGGACCCCCTGTAATTAATAACACACTCCCGGGGACCCCCTGTAAATATTAGCACACTCCCGGGGACACCCTGTAAATATTAACACTCCCGGAGACACCCTGTAAATATTAACACACTCCCGGGGACACCCTGTAAATATTAACACACTCCTGGGGACACCCTGTAAATATTAACACACTCCCGGGGACACCCTGTAAATATTAACACACTCCCGGGGACACTCTGCAAATATTAACACACTCCCGGGGACCCCTGTAAATATTAGCACACTCCCGGGGACCCCTGTAAATATTAACAAACCCGGGGACCCCTGTAAATATTAACACACTCCCGGAGACACCCTGTAAATATTAACACACTCCCGGGGACACCCTGTAAATATTAACACACTCCCGGGGACACCCTGTAAATATTAACACTCCCGGAGACACCCTGTAAATATTAACACACTCCCGGGGACACCCTGTAAATATAAACACACTCCTGGGGACACCCTGTAAATATTAACACACTCCCGGGGACACCCTGTAAATATTAACACACTCCCGGGGACACTCTGCAAATATTAACACACTCCCGGGGACAGCGTGTAAATATTAACACACTCCCGGGGACACCCTGTAAATATTAACACACTCCCGGAGACACCCTGTAAATATTAACACACACCCGGGGACACCCTGTAAATATTAACACACTCCCGGGGACACCCTGTAAATATTAACACACTCCCGAAGACCCCTTGTAAATATTAACACCCTACCGAGGACCAACTGTAAATACAAACACTATCCCGGAGACACCCTGTAAATATTAACACACTCCCGGGGACCGGCTGTAAATATTAACACACTCCCGGGGATACCCTGTAAATATTAACACACTCCCGGAGACACCCTGTAAATATTAACACACTCCCGGGGATACCCTGTAAATATTAACACACTCCCGGAGACACCCTGTAAATATTAACACACACCCGGGGACCGGCTGTAAATATTAACACACTCCCGGGGATACCCTGTAAATATTAACACACTCCCGGAGACACCCTGTAAATATTAACACACACCCGGGGACCGGCTGTAAATATTAACACACTCCCGGGGATACCCTGTAAATATTAACACACTCCTGGTGACCCCCTGTAAATATTAACATACTCCGGGGACATCCTGTAAATATTAACACATTCCCTGAGACAACCTGTAAATATTAACACTCTCCCGGGGACCCCCTTAAATATTAACACGCTCCCGGAGACCCCCTGTAAATATTAACACACTCCCGGGGACCCCCTGTAAATATTAACACACTCCCGGGTACCCCCTGTAAATAATAACACACTCTCGGAGACACCCTGTAAATATTAACACACTCCCGGGGACCCCCTGTAAATATTAACACACTCCCGGGGACCCCCTGTAAATATAATCACACATCCGGAGACACACTGTAAATATTAACACACTCCTGGGGACACCCTGTAAATATTAACACACTCACGGGGACAGCCTGTAAATATTAACACACACCTGGGGACACCCTGTAAATATTAACACACTCCCGGGGACACCTTGTAAATATTAACACACTCCCGGAGACACCCTGTAAATATTAAACACTCGCGGAAAACCCTCTAAATATTAACACACTCCTGGGAACCCGCGGTAAATATTAACAAACTCTCGGGGACCCCTGTAGATATTAACACACTCCCGGGGACCCCCTGTAAATATTAACACACTCCCGTGGACCCCATGTAAATATTAACACACTCCCGGGGACACCCTGTAAATATTAGCACACTCCCGGGGACACCCTGTAAATATTAACACACTCCCGGGGACACCCTGTAAATATTAACACACTCCCAGGGACACCCTGTAAATATTAACACACTCCCGGGGACACCCTGTAAATATTAACACACTCCCGGGGACACCCTGTAAATATTAACATACTCCCGGGGACCCCCTGCTGATATTAACATACTCCCGGGGTCCCCCTGTAAATATTAACACACTCCCGGGGACACCCTTTAAATATTAACACACTCCCGGAGACACGCTGTAAATATTAACACACTCCCGGAGACACCCTGTAAATATTAACACACTCCCGGGAATACCCTGTAAATATTAACACATTCCCTGAGACACCCTGTAAATATTAAACACACTCATTAGGATACCCTGTAAATATTAACACACACCCGGGGAAACCCTGTAAATATTAACACACACGCAGAGATCCTCTGTGAATATTAACACACTACCGGCGACCCCTGTAAATATTAACACACTCCCCGTGACCCCCTGTAAATATTAACACACTCCCGGGGACCCCCTGTAAATATTAATATACTCCGGGGACACCCTGTAAATATTAACACACTCCCGGGGACCCCCCGTAAATATTAACACACTCCCGCGAATACCCTGTAAATGTTAACACATTCCCTGAGATACCATGTAAATATTAACACTGTCCCGGGGACCCCCTTAAATATTAACATGCTTCCGGAGACACTCTGTAAATATTAACACACTCCCGGGGACACCCTGTAAATATTAACACACTCCCGGAAACACCCTGTAAATATTAACACACTCCCGGGGACACCCTGTAAATATTTACACACTCCCGGGGACACCCTGTAAATATTTACACACTCCCGGAGACACCCTGTAAATATTTACACACTCCCGGGGACACCCTGTAAATATTAACACACTCCCGTGGACCCCCTGTAAATATTAACACACTCCCGTGGATCCCCTATAAATATTCACTCACTCCCGGGGACCCCTGTAAATATTAACACACTCCCGGAGACACCCTGTAAATATTAACAGACTCCCGGAGACGCCCTGTAAATATTATCACACATCCGGAGACCCCCTGTAACTATTAACACACTCCCGGAGACCCCCTGTAAATATTAATACACCCCCGGGGACCCCCTGTAAATATTAACACACTCCCGGGGACCCCCTGTAAATATTAACACACTCCCGCGGACACCCTGTAAATATTAACACACTCCCTGAGACACCCTGTAAATATTAACACTCTCCCGGGGACCCCCTTAAATATTAACACACTCCCGGCGACACCCTGTAAATATTTACACACTCCCGGGGACCCCCTGAAAATATTAACACACTCCCGTGGACCCCCTGTAAATATTAACACACTCCCGGGGACCCCCTGTAAATATAATCACACATCCGGAGACACACTGTAAATATTAACACACTCCTGGGGACACCCTGTAAATATTAACACACTCACGGGGACACCCTGTAAATATTAACACACACCCGGGGACACCCTGTAAATATTAACACACTCCCGGGGACACCCTGTAAATATTAACACACTCCAGGAGATCCCCTGTAAATATTAACACACTCCCGGAGACACCCTGTAAATATTAAACACTCGCGGAAAACCCTCTAAATATTAACACACTCCTGGGAACCCGCGGTAAATATTAACAAACTCTCGGGGACCCCTGTCGATATTAACACACTCCCGGGGACCCCCTGTAAATATTAACACACTTCCGGGGACACCCTGTATATATTAACACACTCCCGGAGACACCCTGTAAATATTAACGCACTCCCGGGGACCCCCTGTAAATATTAACACACTCCCGGAGACACCCTGTAAATATTACCACACTCCCGGGGACACCCTGTAAATATTAACACACTCCCGGAGACACGCTGTAAATACTAACACACTCCCGGAGACACCCTGTAAATATTAACACACTCCCGGGAATACCCTGTAAATATTAACACATTCCCTGAGACACCCTGTAAATATTAAACACACTCATTAGGATACCCTGTAAATATTAACACACACCCGGTGAAACCCTGTAAATATTAACACACACGCAGAGATCCTCTGTGAATATTAACACACTACCGGCGACCCCTGTAAATATTAACACACTCCCCGTGACCCCCTGTAAATATTAGCACACTCCCGGGGACCCCCTGTAAATATTAATATACTCCGGGGACACCCTGTAAATATTAACACACTCCCGGGGACCCCCCGTGAATATTAACACACTCCCGCGAATACCCTGTAAATGTTAACACATTCCCTGAGATACCATGTAAATATTAACACTGTCCCGGGGACCCCCTTAAATATTAACATGCTTCCGGAGACACTCTGTAAATATTAACACACTCCCGGGGACACCCTTTAAATATTAACACACTCCCGGAAACACCCTGTAAATATTAACACACTCCCGGGGACCCCCTGTAAATATTAACACACTCCCGGGGACACCCTGTAAATATTTACACACTCCCGGGGACACCCTGTAAATATTTACACACTCCCGGAGACACCCTGTAAATATTTACACACTCCCGGGGACACCCTGTAAATATTAACACACTCCCGTGGACCCCCTGTAAATATTAACACACTCCCGTGGATCCCCTATAAATATTCACTCACTCCCGGGGACCCCTGTAAATATTAACACACTCCCGGAGAAACCCTGTAAATATTAACAGACTCCCGGAGACGCCCTGTAAATATTATCACACATCCGGAGACCCCCTGTAACTATTAACACACTCACGGAGACCCCCTGTAAATATTAATACACCCCCGGGGACCCCCTGTAAATATTAACACACTCCCGGGGACCCCCTGTAAATATTAACACACTCCCGCAGACACCCTGTAAATATTAACACACTCCCTGAGACCCCCTGTAAATATTAACACCCTACCGAGGACCAACTGTAAATACAAACACTATCCCGGAGACACCCTGTAAATATTAACACACTCCCGAGGAGCCCCAGTAAATATTAACACACTCCCGGGGACCGGCTGTAAATATTAACACACTCCCGGGGATACCTTGTAAATATTAACACACTCCCGGAGACACCCTGTAAATATTAACACACAC
This sequence comes from Isurus oxyrinchus, assembly GCA_026770705.1. Taxonomy (NCBI): domain Eukaryota; kingdom Metazoa; phylum Chordata; class Chondrichthyes; order Lamniformes; family Lamnidae; genus Isurus; species Isurus oxyrinchus. The sequence goes on from JANJGN010002236.1 coordinate 20,759, forward strand.
CCGGGGACCGGCTGTAAATATTAACACACTCCCGGGGATACCCTGTAAATATTAACACACTCCCGGAGACACCCTGTAAATATTAACACACACCCGGGGACCGGCTGTAAATATTAACACACTCCCGGGGATACCCTGTAAATATTAACACACTCCTGGTGACCCCCTGTAAATATTAACATACTCCGGGGACATCCTGTAAATATTAACACATTCCCTGAGACAACCTGTAAATATTAACACTCTCCCGGGGACCCCCTTAAATATTAACACGCCCCCGGAGACCCCCTGTAAATATTAACACACTCCCGGGGACCCCCTGTAAATATTAACACACTCCCGGGTACCCCCTGTAAATAATAACACACTCTCGGAGACACCCTGTAAATATTAACACACTCCCGGGGACCCCCTGTAAATATTAACACACTCCCGGGGACCCCCTGTAAATATAATCACACATCCGGAGACACACTGTAAATATTAACACACTCCTGGGGACACCCTGTAAATATTAACACACTCACGGGGACACCCTGTAAATATTAACACACACCTGGGGACACCCTGTAAATATTAACACACTCCCGGGGACACCTTGTAAATATTAACACACTCCCGGAGACACCCTGTAAATATTAAACACTCGCGGAAAACCCTCTAAATATTAACACACTCCTGGGAACCCGCGGTAAATATTAACAAACTCTCGGGGACCCCTGTAGATATTAACACACTCCCGGGGACCCCCTGTAAATATTAACACACTCCCGTGGACCCCATGTAAATATTAACACACTCCCGGGGACACCCTGTAAATATTAGCACACTCCCGGGGACACCCTGTAAATATTAACACACTCCCGGGGACACCCTGTAAATATTAACACACTCCCAGGGACACCCTGTAAATATTAACACACTCCCGGGGACACCCTGTAAATATTAACACACTCCCGGGGACACCCTGTAAATATTAACATACTCCCGGGGACCCCCTGCTGATATTAACATACTCCCGGGGTCCCCCTGTAAATATTAACACACTCCCGGAGACACGCTGTAAATATTAACACACTCCCGGAGACACCCTGTAAATATTAACACACTCCCGGGAATACCCTGTAAATATTAACACATTCCCTGAGACACCCTGTAAATATTAAACACACTCATTAGGATACCCTGTAAATATTAACACACACCCGGGGAAACCCTGTAAATATTAACACACACGCAGAGATCCTCTGTGAATATTAACACACTACCGGCGACCCCTGTAAATATTAACACACTCCCCGTGACCCCCTGTAAATATTAACACACTCCCGGGGACCCCCTGTAAATATTAATATACTCCGGGGACACCCTGTAAATATTAACACACTCCCGGGGACCCCCCGTAAATATTAACACACTCCCGCGAATACCCTGTAAATGTTAACACATTCCCTGAGATACCATGTAAATATTAACACTGTCCCGTGGACCCCCTTAAATATTAACATGCTTCCGGAGACACTCTGTAAATATTAACACACTCCCGGGGACACCCTTTAAATATTAACACACTCCCGGAAACACCCTGTAAATATTAACACACTCCCGGGGACACCCTGTAAATATTTACACACTCCCGGGGACACCCTGTAAATATTTACACACTCCCGGAGACACCCTGTAAATATTTACACACTCCCGGGGACACCCTGTAAATATTAACACACTCCCGTGGACCCCCTGTAAATATTAACACACTCCCGTGGATCCCCTATAAATATTCACTCACTCCCGGGGACCCCTGTAAATATTAACACACTCCCGGAGACACCCTGTAAATATTAACAGACTCCCGGAGACGCCCTGTAAATATTATCACACATCCGGAGACCCCCTGTAACTATTAACACACTCCCGGAGACCCCCTGTAAATATTAATACACCACCGGGGACCCCCTGTAAATATTAACACACTCCCGGGGACCCCCTGTAAATATTAACACACTCCCGCGGACACCCTGTAAATATTAACACACTCCCTGAGACACCCTGTAAATATTAACACTCTCCCGGGGACCCCCTTAAATATTAACACACTCCCGGCGACACCCTGTAAATATTTACACACTCCCGGGGACCCCCTGGAAATATTAACACACTCCCGTGGACCCCCTGTAAATATTAACACACTCCCGGGGACCCCCTGTAAATATAATCACACATCCGGAGACACACTGTAAATATTAACACACTCCTGGGGACACCCTGTAAATATTAACACACTCACGGGGACACTCTGTAATTATTAACACACACCCGGGGACACCCTGTAAATATTAACACACTCCCGTGGACACCCTGTAAATATTAACACACTCCCGGAGATCCCCTGTAAATATTAACACACTCCCGGAGACACCCTGTAAATATTAAACACTCGCGGAAAACCCTCTAAATATTAACACACTCCTGGGAACCCGCGGTAAATATTAACAAACTCTCGGGGACCCCTGTCGATATTAACACACTCCCGGGGACCCCCTGTAAATATTAACACACTTCCGGGGACACCCTGTATATATTAACACACTCCCGGAGACACCCTGTAAATATTAACGCACTCCCGGGGACCCCCTGTAAATATTAACACACTCCCGGAGACACCCTGTAAATATTAACACACTCCTGGGGACACCCTGTAAATATTAACACACTCCCGGAGACACGCTGTAAATACTAACACACTCCCGGAGACACCCTGTAAATAATAACACACTCCCGGGAATACCCTGTAAATATTAACACATTCCCTGAGACATCCTGTAAATATTAAACACACTCATTAGGATACCCTGTAAATATTAACACACACCCGGGGAAACCCTGTAAATATTAACACACACGCAGAGATCCTCTGTGAATATTAACACACTACCGGCGACCCCTGTAAATATTAACACACTCCCCGTGACCCCCTGTAAATATTAACACACTCCCGGGGACCCCCTGTAAATATTAATATACTCCGGGGACACCCTGTAAATATTAACACACTCCTGGGGACCCCCCGTAAATATTAACACACTCCCGCGAATACCCTGTAAATGTTAACACATTCCCTGAGATACCATGTAAATATTAACACTGTCCCGGGGACCCCCTTAAATATTAACATGCTTCCGGAGACACTCTGTAAATATTAACACACTCCCGGGGACACCCTTTAAATATTAACACACTCCCGGAAACACCCTGTAAATATTAACACACTCCCGGGGACCCCCTGTAAATATTAACACACTCCCGGGGACACCCTGTAAATATTTACACACTCCCGGGGACACCCTGTAAATATTTACACACTCCCGGAGACACCCTGTAAATATTTACACACTCCCGGGGACACCCTGTAAATATTAACACACTCCCGTGGACCCCCTGTAAATATTAACACACTCCCGTGGATCCCCTATAAATATTCACTCACTCCCGGGGACCCCTGTAAATATTAACACACTCCCGGAGACACCCTGTAAATATTAACACACTCCCGGAGACGCCCTGTAAATATTATCACACATCCGGAGACCCCCTGTAACTATTAACACACTCCCGGAGACCCCCTGTAAATATTAATACACCCCCGGGGACCCCCTGTAAATATTAACACACTCCCGGGGACCCCCTGTAAATATTAACACACTCCCGCAGACACCCTGTAAATATTAACACACTCCCTGAGACACCCTGTAAATATTAACACTCTCCCGGGGACCCCCTTCAATATTAACACACTCCCGGGGACCCCCTGTAAATATTAACACACTCCCGGGGACCCCCTGTAAATATTAACACACTCCCGGCGACACCCTGTAAATATTTACACACTCCCGGGGACCCCCTGTAAATATTAACACACTCCCGTGGACCCCCTGTAAATATTAACACACTCCCGGGGACCCCCTGTAAATATAATCACACATCCGGAGACACCCTGTAAATATTAACACTCTCCCGGGGACCCCCTTAAATATTAACACACTCCCGGCGACACCCTGTAAATATTTACACACTCCCGGGGACCCCCTGTAAATATTAACACACTCCCGTGGACCCCCTGTAAATATTAACACACTCCCGGGGACCCCCTGTAAATATAATCACACATCCGGAGACACACTGTAAATATTAACACACTCCTGGGGACACCCTGTAAATATTAACACACTCACGGGGACACCCTGTAATTATTAACACACACCCGGGGACACCCTGTAAATATTAACACACTCCCGGGGACACCCTGTAAATATTAACACACTCCCGGAGATCCCCTGTAAATATTAACACACTCCCGGAGACACCCTGTAAATATTAAACACTCGCGGAAAACCCTCTAAATATTAACACACTCCTGGGAACCCGCGGTAAATATTAACAAACTCTCGGGGACCCCTGTCGATATTAACACACTCCCGGGGACCCCCTGTAAATATTAACACACTTCCGGGGACACCCTGTATATATTAACACACTCCCGGAGACACCCTGTAAATATTAACACACTCCCGGGGACACCCTGTAAATATTAACACACTCCCGGAGACACGCTGTAAATACTAACACACTCCCGGAGACACCCTGTAAATATTAACACACTCCCGGGAATACCCTGTAAATATTAACACATTCCCTGAGACACCCTGTAAATATTAAACACACTCATTAGGATACCCTGTAAATATTAACACACACCCGGGGAAACCCTGTAAATATTAACACACACGCAGAGATCCTCTGTGAATATTAACACACTACCGGCGACCCCTGTAAATATTAACACACTCCCCGTGACCCCCTGTAAATATTAACACACTCCCGGGGACCCCCTGTAAATATTAATATACTCCGGGGACACCCTGTAAATATTAACACACTCCCGGGGACCCCCCGTAAATATTAACACACTCCCGCGAATACCCTGTAAATGTTAACACATTCCCTGAGATACCATGTAAATATTAACACTGTCCCGGGGACCCCCTTAAATATTAACATGCTTCCGGAGACACTCTGTAAATATTAACACACTCCCGGGGACACCCTTTAAATATTAACACACTACCGGAAACACCCTGTAAATATTAACACACTCCCGGGGACCCCCTGTAAATATTAACACACTCCCGGGGACACCCTGTAAATATTTACACACTCCCGGGGACACCCTGTAAATATTTACACACTCCCGGAGACACCCTGTAAATATTTACACACTCCCGGGGACACCCTGTAAATATTAACACACTCCCGTGGACCCCCTGTAAATATTAACACACTCCCGTGGATCCCCTATAAATATTCACTCACTCCCGGGGACCCCTGTAAATATTAACACACTCCCGGAGACACCCTGTAAATATTAACAGACTCCCGGAGACGCCCTGTAAATATTATCACACATCCGGAGACCCCCTGTAACTATTAACACACTCCCGGAGACCCCCTGTAAATATTAATACACCCCCGGGGACCCCCTGTAAATATTAACACACTCCCGGGGACCCCCTGTAAATATTAACACACTCCCGCAGACACCCTGTAAATATTAACACACTCCCTGAGACACCCTGTAAATATTAACACTCTCCCGGGGACCCCCTTAAATATTAACACACTCCCGGCGACACCCTGTAAATATTTACACACTCCCGGGGACCCCCTGTAAATATTAACACACTCCCGTGGACCCCCTGTAAATATTAACACACTCCCGGGGACCCCCTGTAAATATAATCACACATCCGGAGACACACTGTAAATATTAACACACTCCTGGGGATACCCTGTAAATATTAACACACTCACGGGGACACCCTGTAAATATTAACACACACCCGGGGACACCCTGTAAATATTACCACACTCCCGGGGACACCCTGTAAATATTAACACACTCCCGGAGATCCCCTGTAAATATTAACACACTCCCGGAGACACCCTGTAAATATTAAACACTCGCGGAAAACCCTCTAAATATTAACACACTCCTGGGAACCCGCGGTAAATATTAAAAAACTCTCGGGGACCCCTGTAGATATTAACACACTCCCGGGGACCCCCTGTAAATATTAACACACTTCCGGGGACACCCTGTAGATATTAACACACTCCCGGAGACACCCTGTAAATATTAACACACTCCCGGGAATACCCTGTAAATATTAACACATTCCCTGAGACACCCTGTAAATATTAAACACACTCATTAGGATACCCTGTAAATATTAACACACACCCGGGGAAATCCTGTAAATATTAACACACACGCAGAGATCCTCTGTGAATATTAACACACTACCGGCGACCCCTGTAAATATTAACACACTCCCCGTGACCCCCTGTAAATATTAACACACACCCGGGGACACCCTGTAAATATTAACACACTCCCGGGGACACCCTGTAAATATTAACACACTCCCGGAGATCCCCTGTAAATATTAATATACTCCGGGGACACCCTGTAAATATTAACACACTCCCGGGGACTCCCCGTAATTATTAACACACTCCCGCGAATACCCTGTAAATATTAACACATTCCCTGAGATACCATGTAAATATTAACACTGTCCCGGGGACCCCCTTAAATATTAACATGCTTCCGGAGACACTCTGTAAATATTAACACACTCCCGGGGACACCCTTTAAATATTAACACACTCCCGGAAACACCCTGTAAATATTAACACACTCCCGGGGACCCCCTGTAAATATTAACACACTCCCGGGGACACCCTGTAAATATTTACACACTCCCGGGGACACCCTGTAAATATTTACACACTCCCGGAGACACCCTGTAAATATTTACACACTCCCGGGGACACCCTGTAAATATTAACACACTCCCGTGGACCCCCTGTAAATATTAACACACTCCCGTGGATCCCCTATAAATATTCACTCACTCCCGGGGACCCCTGTAAATATTAACACACTCCCGGAGACACCCTGTAAATATTAACACACTCCCGGAGACGCCCTGTAAATATTATCACACATCCGGAGACCCCCTGTAACTATTAACACACTCCCGGAGACCCCCTGTAAATATTAATACACCCCCGGGGACCCCCTGTAAATATTAACACACTCCCGGGGACCCCCTGTAAATATTAACACACTCCCGCGGACACCCTGTAAATATTAACACACTCCCGGGGACCCCCTGTAAATATTAACACACTCCCGGGGACCCCCTGTAAATAATAACACACTCCCGGGGACCCCCTGTAAATATTAACTAACTCCCAGAGACCCCCTGTAAATATTAACACACTCCCGGGGACACCATGTAAATATTAACTAACTCCCAGAGACCCCCTGTAAGTATTAACACACTCCTGGAGACCGCTGTAAATATTAACACACTCCCGGAGACGCCCTGTAAATATTAACACATTCCCGGAGACCCCCTGTAAATATTAACACACTCCCGGAGACCGCCTGTAAATATTAACACACTCCCGGAGACACCCTGGAACTATTAACACACTCCCTGAGACACCCTGTAAATATTATCACACACCCGGACACCCCCTGTAAATATTAACACACTCCCGGGGAACCTCTGTAAATATTAACACACTCCCGGAGACCCCTGTAAATATTAACACACTCCCGGAGACGCCCTGTAAATATTAACACATTCCCGGAGACCCCCTGTAAATATTAACACACTCTCGGAGAACCCCCTGTAAATATTAACACACTCCCGGAGACACCCTGTCAATATTAACACACTCCCGGAGACACCCTGTCAATATTAACACACTCCCGGGGACACCCGGTAAATATTATCACACACCCGGAGAACCCCTGTAAATATTAATACACTCCCAGACACCCCCTGTAAATATAAACACACTCCCGGAGACACCCAGTAAATATTAACTCAATCCCGGGGACCCCCTTTAAATATTATCACACACCCGGAGAAGCCCTGTAAATATTAACACACTGCTGGAGACACCCTGTCAATATTAAAACACACCAGGGCACCCCCTGTAAATATTAACACTCTCCCGGAGACCCCCTGTAAATATTAACACACTCCCGGAGACCCCCTTTAAATATTAACACACTCCCGGGGACACCCTGTAAATATTAACACACTCCCGGGGACCCCCTGTAAATATTAATTCACTCCCTGGGACCCACTGTAAATATTATCACACATCCGGAGAGCCCCTGTAACTATTGACACACTCCCGGGGACCCCTGTAAATATTAAAACACTCCCGGAGACCCCCTGTAAATATTTACACACTCCCGGAGATACCCTGTAAATATTAACACACTCCCGGAGACCCCCTGTAAATATTTACACACTCCCGGAGATACCCTGTAAATATTAACACACCCCCGGAGACCCCCTGTAAATATTTACACACTCCCGGAGACACCATGTAAATATTAACACACTCCCGGAGATACCCTGTAAATATTAACACATTCCCTGAGACACCCTGTAAATATTAACACTCTCCCAGAGACACCCTGTAAATATTAACACACTCCCAGAGACCCCCTGTAAATATTTACACACTCCCGGAGATACCCTGTAAATATTATCACACATCCGGAGACCCCCTGTAACTATTAACAAACTCCGTGAGACACCCGGTAAATATTATCACACACCCGGAGAACCCCTGTAAATATTAACGCACTCCCAGACACCCCCTGTAAATATTAACACACTCACGGGGAGACATCTAGTTATTAACACACTCGCGGAAAACCCTGTAAATATTAACACACTCCCGGAGACACCCTGTAAATATTTACACACTCCCGTGGACCCCCTGTAAATATTTACACACTCCCGGAGATACCCTGTAAATATTAACACATTCCCTGAGACACCCTGTAAATATTAACACTCTCCCGGGGATCCCTGTAAATATTAACACACTCCTGGAGACATGCTGTAAATATTAACACACTCCCGGAGACACCCTGTAAATATTAACACACTCCCGGAGACACCCTGTAAATATTATCACACATCCGGAGACACCCTGTAAATATTAACACACATCCGGGGACACCCTGTAAATATTAACACACTTCCGGGGACACCCTGTAAATATTAACTAACTCCCAGAGACCCCCTGTAAGTATTAACACACTCCCGGGGACACCCTGTAAATATTAACACACTCCCGGAGATACCCTGTAAATATTAACACACTCCCGGAGACACCCTGTAAATATTAACACACTCCCGGAGACCCCCTGTAAATATTAACACACTCTCGGGGACCCCCTGTAAATATTAACACACTCCCGGAGATACCCTGTAAATATTAACACATTCCCTGAGACACCCTGTAAATATTAACACAATCCCGGGGACCCCCTGTAAATATTAACACACTCCCGGGGACCCCCTGTAAATATTAACACACTCCCGGGGACACCCTGTAAATATTAACACACTCCCGGAGACACCCTGTAAATATTAACACACTCCCTGGGACCCCCTCTAAATATTAACACACTCCCGGAGACACCCAGTAAATATTAACACAATCCCGGGGACCCCCTTTAAATATTATCACACACCCGGAGAAGCCCTGTAAAAATTAACACACTGCTGGGGACACCCTGTCAATATTAAAACACACCAGGGCACCCCCTGTAAATATTAACACTCTCCCGGAGACCCCCTGTAAATATTAACACACTCCCGGAGACCCCCTTTAAATATTAACACACTCCCGGGGACCACCTGTAAATATTAACACACTCCCGGGGACCCCCTGTAAATATTAATTCACTCCCTGGGACCCACTGTAAATATTATCACACATCCGGAGAGCCCCTGTAACTATTGACACACTCCCGGGGAAACCCTGTAAATATTAACCCACTCCCGGAGACCCCCTGTAAATATTTATACACTCCCGGAGATACCCTGTAAATATTAACACATTCCCTGAGCCACCCTGTAAATATTAACACTCTCCCGGAGACACCCTGTAAATATTAACACACTCCCGGGGACCCCCTGTAAATATTAACACACTCCCGGAGACCTCCTGTAAATATTAACACACTCCCGGGGACCCCCTGTAAATATTAAAACACTCCCGGGGACACCTGTAAATATTAACACACTCCCGGAGACACCCTGTAAATATTATCACACTCCCGGGGACCCCCTGTAAATATTAACACACTCCCGGGGACCCCCTGTAAATATTAACACACTCCCAGAGACCCCCTGTAAATATTAACACACTCCCGGGGACACCCTGTAAATATTAACACACTCCCGGGGACCCCCTGTAAATATTAACACATTCCCGGAGACATGCTGTAAATATTATCACACATCCGGAGACCCCCTGTAACTATTAACAAACTCCCTGAGACACCCGGTAAATATTATCACACACCCGGAGAACCCCTGTAAATATTAACGCACTCCCAGACACCCCCTGTAAATATTAACACACTCCCAGAGAATCCCTGTAAATATTAACACACTCACGGGGAGACATCTAATTCTTAACACACTCACGGAAAACCCTGTAAATATTAACAAGCTCTCGGGAATCCCTGTAAATATTAACACAATCCCGGGGACCCCCTTTAAATATTATCACACACCCGGAGAAGCCCTGTAAATATTAACACAATCCCGGGGACACCCTGTCAATATTAAAACACACCAGGGCACCCCCTGTAAATATTAACACTCTCCCGGAGACCCCCTGTAAATATTAACACACTCCCGGAGACCCCCTGTAAATATTAACACACTCCCGGAGATCCACTGTAAATATTAACACACTCCCGGAGACACCCTGTAAATATTAACACACTCCCGGAGACCCCCTTTAAATATTAACACGCTCCCTGGGACCCCCTGTAAATATTAACACACTCCCGGGAACCCCCTGTAAATATTAACACACTCCCTGGGACCCACTGTAAATATTATCACACATCCGGAGAGCCCCTGTAACTATTGACACACTCCCGGGGACCCCTGTAAATATTAACACACATCCGGAGACACCCTATAAATATTAAAACACTCCCGGGGACCCCTGTAAATATTAAAACACTCCCGGAGACCCCCTGTAAATATTAACACACTCCCGGGAAAACCCTGTAAATATTAACACATTCCCGGGGACACCCTGTAAATATTAACACATTCCCGGGGACACCCTGTAAATATTAACACACTCCCGGAGATACCCTGTAAATATTATCACACATCCGGAGACCCACTGTAACTATTAACAAACTCCCTGAGACACCCGGTAAATATTATCACACACCCGGAGAACCCCTGTAAATATTAACGCACTCCCAGACACCCCATGTAAATATTAACACACTCACGGGGAGACATCTAATTATTAACACACTCGCGGAAAACTCTGTAAATATTAACAAGCTCTCGGGAATCCCTGTAAATATTAACACAATCCCGGGGACCCCCTGTAAATATTAACAAACTCCCGGGGACGCACTGTAAATATTAACACACTCCCGGGGACACCCTGTAAATATTAACACACTCCCGGGGACCCCCTGTAAATATTAACACACTCCCGGAGACACCCTGTAAATATTAACACACTCCCGGGGAACCTCTGTAAATATTAACACACTCCCGGAGACACCCAGTAAATATTAACACAATCCCGGGGACCCCCTTTAAATATTATCACACACCCGGAGAAGCCCTGTAAATATTAACACACTGCTGGGGACACCCTGTCAATATTAAAACACACCAGGGCACCCCCTGTAAATATTAACACTCTCCCGGAGACCCCCTGTAAATATTAACACACTCCCGGAGACCCCTGTAAATATTAACACATTCCCGGAGACCCCCTGTAAATATTAACACACTCCCGGGGACCTCCTGTAAATATTAACACACTCCCGGAGAGCCCCTTTAAATATTAACACACTCCCGGGGACCCCCTGTAAATATTAATTCACTCCCTGGGACCCACTGTAAATATTATCACACATCCGGAGAGCCCCTGTAACTATTGACACACTCCCGGGGACCCCTGTAAATATTAAAACACTCCCGGGTACCCCCTGTAAATATTAACACAATCCTGGGGACCCCATAGTAAATATTAACACACTCCCGGAGACTCCCTGTAAATATAATCACACATCCGGAGACCCCCTGTAAATATTAATTCACTCCCTGGGACACCCTGTAAATATTATCACACACACGGAGACCCCCTGTAAATATTAATTCACTCCCGGGGACACCCTGTAAATATTAACACACTCAAGTGGACCCTCTGTAAATATTAACACATTCTCGGAGACACCCTGTAAGTATTAAACACTCGCCATCACCCCCTGTAAATATTAACACACTCACGGGGATACATCTAATTATTAACACACTCGCGGAAAACCCTGTAAATATTAACACACTCCTGGGTACCCGCGGTAAATATTAACAAACTCTTGGGGATCCCTGTAAATAATAACACACTCCCGGATCCCCCCTGTAAATATTAACACACTCCCGAGGACAACCTGTAAATATTAACACACTCCCGGGGACCACATGTAAATATTAACACACACCCGGATCCCCCCTGTAAATATTAACACACTCCCGAGGACACCCTGTACATATTAACACACTCCCGGGGACACCCTTTAAATATTAACACACTCCCGGGGACCTCCTGTAAATATTAACACACTTCCGGGGACACCCTTTAAATATTAACACACTCCCGGGGACCCCCTGTAAATATTAACACACTCCCGGGGACCCCCTGTAAATATTAACACACTCCCGGAGACACCCTGTAAATATTAACACACTCCCGGGGACCTCCTGTAAATATTAACAGACTCCCGGAGACACCCTGTAAATATTAACACACTCCCGGGGACCTCCTGTAAATATTAACACACTCCCGGGGACACCCTTTAAATATTAACACACTCCCGGGGACACCCTGTAAATATTAACACACTCCCGAGGACCCCCTGTAAATATTAACTCTCTCCCGGGGACACCCTGTAAATATTAACACATTCCCGGAGAAACCCTGTAAATATAAACAAACTCCCGGGGACCCCCAGTAAATATTATCACAGTCCCAGAGAGCGCCTGTAAACATTAACACACTCCCGGAGACCCCCAGTAAATATTGACACACTCCCGGGGACACCCTGTAAATATTAACACACTCCCGGGGACACCTTGTAAATATTAACACACTCCCGGGGACACCCTGTAAATATTAACACACTCCCGGGGACCCCCTGTAAATATTAACACACCCCCAGAGACACCCTGTAAATATTCACACACACCCGGGGACACCCTGTAAATATTAACACACTCTCGGAGACACCCTGTAAATATTAACACACTCCCGGGGACACGCTGTAAATATTAGCACACTCCCGGAGACACCATGTAAATATTAACACAATTCCGGAGACCCCCTGTAAATATTAAAACACTCCCGGGGACCCCCTGTAAATATTAGCACACTCCCGGGGATACCCTGTAAATATCAACACACTCCCGGAGACACCATGTAAATATTAACACACTCCCGGAGACACCCTGTAAATATTAACAAACTCCCGGGGACACCCTGTAAATATTCACACACTCCCGGAGATACCCTGTAAATATTAACACACTCCCTGGGACACCCTGTAAATATTAACACTCTCCCAGAGACACCCTGTAAATATTAACACACTCCCGGCGACAGCCTGTAAATACTAAAACAGTCACAGAGACACCCTGTAAATATTAACACACTCCCTGAGACGCCGTGTAAATGTTAACACACACCCGGGGACCCCCTGTAAATATTGACACACTCCCGGGGACCCCCTGTAAATATTGACACACTCCCGGGGACCCCCTATAAATTTTAACACACTCCCGGGACCCCCTGTAAATATTAACACACTCCCGGGGACCCCCTGTAAATATTAACACACTCCCGGAGACACCCTGTAAATATTAACACACTCCCGGAGACACCTTGTAAATATTAACACACTCCCGGGGACACCTTGTAAATATTAACACACTCCTGGAGACACCCTGTAACTATTAGTACACTCCCGGGGACACCCTGTAAATATTAACACAGTCCCAGAGACACCCTGTAAATATTAACACACTCCTGGAGACACCCTGTAAATATTAACAGACTCCCGGGAACACCCTGTAAATATTAACACACTCCCGGGGACACCCTGTAAATATTAACACACTCCCGGAGACACCCTGTTAATATTAACACACTCCCGGGGACACCCTGTAAATATTAACACACTCCCAGAGACACCCTGTAAATATTAACACACTCCTGGAGACACCCTGTAAATATTAACACACTCCCGGGAACACCCTGTAAATATTAACACACTCCCGGGGACACCCTGTAAATATTAACACACTCCCGGGGACACCCTGTAAATATTAACAGACTCCCGGGGACGCCCTGTAAATATTAACACAATCCCGGAGACAACCTATAAATATTAACACACTCCCGGGGAGCCCCTGTAAATATTAACACACTCCCGGGGACACCCTGTAAATATTAACACACTCCCGGGGACACCCTGTAAATATTAACACACTCCAGGGGACACCCTGTAAATATTAACAAACTCCCGGAGAGACCCTGTAAATATTAAAACACTACCGGGAACACCCTGTAAATATTAACACACTCCCGGAGACCCCCTGTAGATATTAACACACTCCCGGGGACACCCTGTAAATATTAACACACTCCCGGGGACCCCCTGTAAATATTAACACACTCCAGGGGACACCCTGTAAATATTAACACACTCCCAGAGAGACCCTGTAAATATTAACACACTACCGGGAACACCCTGTAAATATTAACAGATTCCTGGGGACACTCTGTAAATATTAACACACTCCCGGGGACACCTGTAAATATTAACACACTCCTGGGGACACCCTTTAAATATTAAAACAATCCCGGTGACCCCCTCTAAAGATTAACACACTCCCAGAGACACCCTGTAAATATTAACAGATTGCCGGAGACACCCTGTAAATATTAACACACTCACGGGGACCCCCTGTAAAAATTAACACAGTCCCGGGGATCCCTGTAAATATGAACACACTCCCGGGGACCCTCTGTGAATATCAACACACTCACGGAGACACCCTGTAAATATTAACACACTCCCGGGGACCCCCTGTAAATATTAACACACTCCTGGAGACCCCCTGTAAATATTAACACACTCCCGGGGACCCCTGTAAATATTAACACACTCCCGGAGACACCCTGTAAATATTAACACACTCCTGGAGACCCCCTGTAAATATTAACACACTCCCGGGGACCCCTGTAAATATTTACACACTCCCGGAGAAACCCTCTAAATATTAACACATCCTGGGGACAATCTGTAAATATTAACACACTCCCGGAGAAACCCTGTAAATATTAACACATTCCCGGAGAAACCCTGTAAATATTAACACACTCCCGGGGACCCCCTGTAAATATTATCACAGTCACAGAGACCCACTGTAAATATTAACACACTCCCGGGGACCCCCTGTAAATATTAACACACTCCCGGGAACGCCCTGTAAATATTAACACACTCTCGGAGACACCCTGTAAATATTAACACACTCCCGGAGACCCCTGTAAATATTAACACACTCCCGCGGATCCCCTGTAAATATTAACACACACTCGGAGACGCCCTGTAAATATTAACACACTCCCGGAGACCCCCTGTAAATATTAACACACTCCGGGAGACCCCTGTAAATATTAACACACTACAGGAGACCGCCTGTAAATATTAACAGACTTCCGGGGACCACCTGTAAATATTAACACACTCCCGAAAACACCCTGTAAATATTAACACACTCCCGGGGACCCCCTGTAAATATTAACACACTCCCACGGACCCCCTGTAAATATTAACACACCCCCAGAGACACCCTGTAAATTTTCACACACACCCGGCGACACCCTGTAAATATTAACAGACTCCCGGAGACCCCCTGTAAATATTAACACACTCCCGGGAACACCCTGTAAATACTAACACACTCCCGGACACACCCTGTAAATACTAACACACTCCCGGAGACACCCTGTAAATATTAACACAATCCCGGAGACCCCCTGTTAATATTAACACACTCCCGGAGACACCCTTTAAATATTAACAAACTCCCGGGGACACCTTGTAAATATTCACACACTCCCGGAGATACCCTGTAAATATTAACACACTCCCGGAAACACCGTGTAAATATTAACATTCTCCCAGAGACACCCTGTAAATATTAATACACTCCCGGAGACACCCTGTAAATATTAACACACTGCCTGGGACACCCTGTAAATATTAACACACTCCCGGCGACACCCTGTAAATATTAACACACTCCCGGAGACCCCCTGTAAATATTAACACACACCCAGAGACACCCTGTAAAGATTAGCACACTCCCGGGGACACCCTGTAAATATTAACACACTCCCGGGGACCCCCTGTAAATATTAACACAATCTCAGAGACACCCTGTAAATATTAACACACTCCCGGGGACACCCTGTAAATATTAACACACTCCCGGGGACAGCCTGTAAATATTAACACACTCCCGGGGCACCCCTGTAAATATTAACACACTCCCGGAGACACCCTGTAAATATTAACACACTCCCGGGGACACCGTGTAAATATTAACACACTCCCGGGGACACCTGTAAATATTAACACACTCCCGGAGACCGCCTGTAAATATTAACACCCTCCTGGGGACACCCTTTAAATATTAACACACTCCCGGTGACCCTCTGTAAATATTAACACACTCCCAGAGACCCCCTGTAAATATTAACACACTCCCAGAGACCCCCTGTAAATATTAACACACTCCCGGGGACACCCTGTAAATATTAACAGATTCCCGGAGACACCTGTAAATATTAACACAGTCCCGGGGAAACACTGTAAATTTTAACACACACCCGGGTACCCCCTTTAAATATTAACACACTCCCGGGGACACCCTGTAAATATTAACACACTCCCGGGGACCCCCTGTAAATATTAACACACTCCAGGGGACACCCTGTAAATATTAACACACTCCCGGAGACCCCCTGTAAATATTAACACACTCCCGGAGAGACCCTGTAAATATTAACACACTACCGGGAACACCCTGTAAATATTAACAGATTCCTGGGGACACTCTGTAAATATTAACACACGTCCGGTGAAGCCCTGTAAATATTAACACACTCCCGGGGACACCTGTAAATATTAACACACTCCTGGGGACACCCTTTAAATATTAAAACAATCCCGGTGACCCCCTCTAAAGATTAACACACTCCCAGAGACACCCTGTAAATATTAACAGATAGCCGGAGATACCCTGTAAATATTAACACACTCACGGGGACCCCCTGTAAAAATTAACACAGTCCCGGGGATCCCTGTAAATATGAACACACTCCCGGGGACACTCTGTGAATATCAACACACTCACGGAGACACCCTGTAAATATTAACACACTCCCGGGGACCCCCTGTAAATATTAACACACTCCTGGAGACCCCCTGTAAATATTAACACACTCCCGGGGACCCCTGTAAATATTAACACACTCCCGGAGACACCCTGTAAATATTAACACACTCCTGGAGACCCCCTGTAAATATTAACACACTCCCGGGGACCCCTGTAAATATTTACACACTCCCGGAGAAACCCTCTAAATATTAACACATCCTGGGGACAATCTGTAAATATTAACACACTCCCGGAGAAACCCTGTAAATATTAACACACTCTCGGGGACACCCTGTAAATATTAACACACTCCCGGAGACCCCTGTAAATATTAACACACTCCCGGGGACCCCCTGTAAATATTAACAAACACCCGGAGACACCCTGTAAATATTAACACACTCCCGGAGACCCCTGTAAATATTAACACACTCCCGCGGATCCCCTGTAAATATTAACACACTCCCGGAGACCCCTGTAAATATTTACACACTCCTGGAGACCCCTGTAAATATTAACACACTACAGGAGACCCCCTGTAAATATTAACACACTCCCGGGGACCCCCTGTAAATATTAACACACTCCCGGGAACACCCTGTAAATATTAACACACTCTCGGGAACACCCTGTAAATATTAACACACTCCCGGAGACCCCTGTAAATATTAACACACTCCCGGGGACCCCCTGTAAATATTAACAAACACCCGGAGACACCCTGTAAATATTAACACACTCCCGGAGACCCCTGTAAATATTAACACACTCCCGCGGATCCCCTGTAAATATTAACACACTCCCGGAGACCCCTGTAAATATTAACACACTCCTGGAGACCCCTGTAAATATTAACACACTACAGGAGACCGCCTGTAAATATTAACAGACTTCCGGGGACCCCCTGTAAATATTAACACACTCCCGGGGACCCCCTGTAAATATTAACACACTCCCACGGACCCCCTGTAAATATTAACACACCCCCAGAGACACCCTGTAAATATTCACACACACCCGGCGACACCCTGTAAATATTAACACACTCCCGGAGACCCCCTGTAAATATTAACACACTCCCGGGAACACCCTGTAAATATTAACACACTCCCGGGGACACCCTGTAAATATTAACACACTCCCGGAGACCCCTGTAAATATTAACACACTCCCGCGGATCCCCTGTAAATATTAACACACTCCCGGGGACACCCTGTAAATATTAACACACTCCCGGACACACCCTGTAAATACTAACACACTCCCGGAGACACCCTGTAAATATTAACACAATCCCGGAGACCCCCTGTAAATATTAACACACTCCCGGAGACACCCTTTAAATAATAACAAACTCCCGGGGACACCTTGTAAATATTCACACACTCCCGGAGATACCCTGTAAATATTAACACACTCCCGGAAACACCGTGTAAATATTAACATTCTCCCAGAGACACCGTGTAAATATTAATACACTCCCGGAGACACCCTGTAAATATTAACACACTGCCTGGGACACCCTGTAAATATTAACACACTCCCGGCGACACCCTGTAAATATTAACACACTCCCGGAGACCCCCTGTAAATATTAACACACACCCAGAGACACCCTGTAAAGATTAGCACACTCCCGGGGACACCCTGTAAATATTAACACACTCCCGGGGACCCCCTGTAAATATTAACACAATCTCAGAGACACCCTGTAAATATTAACACACTCCCGGGGACACCCTGTAAATATTAACACACTCCCGGGGACAGCCTGTAAATATTAACACACTCCCGGGGCACCCCTGTAAATATTAACACACTCCCGGAGACACCCTGTAAATATTAACACACTCCCGGGGACACCGTGTAAATATTAACACACTCCCGGGGACACCTGTAAATATTAACACACTCCCGGAGATCGCCTGTAAATATTAACACCCTCCTGGGGACACCCTTTAAATATTAACACACTCCCGGTGACCCTCTGTAAATATTAACACACTCCCAGAGACCCCCTGTAAATATTAACACACTCCCAGAGACCCCCTGTAAATATTAACACACTCCCGGGGACACCCTGTAAATATTAACAGATTCCCGGAGACACCTGTAAATATTAACACAGTCCCGGGGAAACACTGTAAATTTTAACACACACCCGGGTACCCCCTTTAAATATTAACACACTCCCGGGGACACCCTGTAAATATTAACACACTCCCGGGGACCCCCTGTAAATATTAACACACTCCAGGGGACACCCTGTAAATATTAACACACTCCCGGAGACCCCCTGTAAATATTAACACACTCCCGGAGAGACCCTGTAAATATTAACACACTACCGGGAACACCCTGTAAATATTAACAGATTCCTGGGGACACTCTGTAAATATTAACACACGTCCGGTGAAGCCCTGTAAATATTAACACACTCCCGGGGACACCTGTAAATATTAACACACTCCTGGGGACACCCTTTAAATATTAAAACAATCCCGGTGACCCCCTCTAAAGATTAACACACTCCCAGAGACACCCTGTAAATATTAACAGATAGCCGGAGATACCCTGTAAATATTAACACACTCACGGGGACCCCCTGTAAAAATTAACACAGTCCCGGGGATCCCTGTAAATATGAACACACTCCCGGGGACACTCTGTGAATATCAACACACTCACGGAGACACCCTGTAAATATTAACACACTCCCGGGGACCCCCTGTAAAGATTAACACACTCCTGGAGACCCCCTGTAAATATTAACACACTCCCGGGGACCCCTGTAAATATTAACACACTCCCGGAGACACCCTGTAAATATTAACACACTCCTGGAGACGCCCTGTAAATATTAACACACTCCCGGGGACCCCTGTAAATATTTACACACTCCCGGAGAAACCCTCTAAATATTAACACATCCTGGGGACAATCTGTAAATATTAACACACTTCCGGAGAAACCCTGTAAATATTAACACATTCCCGGAGACACCCTGTAAATATTAACACACTCCCGGGGACACCCTGTAAATATTAACACACTCCCGGGGACCCCCTGTAAATATTAACACACTCTCGGGAACACCCTGTAAATATTAACACACTCTCGGGGACACCCTGTAAATATTAACACACTCCCGGAGACCCCTGTAAATATTAACACACTCCCGGGGACCCCCTGTAAATATTAACAAACACCCGGAGACACCCTGTAAATATTAACACACTCCCGGAGACCCCTGTAAATATTAACACACTCCCGCGGATCCCCTGTAAATATTAACACACTCCCGGAGACCCCTGTAAATATTTACACACTCCTGGAGACCCCTGTAAATATTAACACACTACAGGAGACCCCCTGTAAATATTAACACACTCCCGGGGACCCCCTGTAAATATTAACACACTCCCGGGAACACCCTGTAAATATTAACACACTCTCGGGAACACCCTGTAAATATTAACACACTCCCGGAGACCCCTGTAAATATTAACACACTCCCGGGGACCCCCTGTAAATATTAACAAACACCCGGAGACACCCTGTAAATATTAACACACTCCCGGAGACCCCTGTAAATATTAACACACTCCCGCGGATCCCCTGTAAATATTAACACACTCCCGGAGACCCCTGTAAATATTAACACACTCCTGGAGACCCCTGTAAATATTAACACACTACAGGAGACCGCCTGTAAATATTAACAGACTTCCGGGGACCCCCTGTAAATATTAACACACTCCCGGGGACCCCCTGTAAATATTAACACACTCCCACGGACCCCCTGTAAATATTAACACACCCCCAGAGACACCCTGTAAATATTCACACACACCCGGCGACACCCTGTAAATATTAACACACTCCCGGAGACCCCCTGTAAATATTAACACACTCCCGGGAACACCCTGTAAATATTAACACACTCCCGGGGACACCCTGTAAATATTAACACACTCCCGGAGACCCCTGTAAATATTAACACACTCCCGCGGATCCCCTGTAAATATTAACACACTCCCGGGGACACCCTGTAAATATTAACACACTCCCGGACACACCCTGTAAATACTAACACACTCCCGGAGACACCCTGTAAATATTAACACAATCCCGGAGACCCCCTGTAAATATTAACACACTCCCGGAGACACCCTTTAAATAATAACAAACTCCCGGGGACACCTTGTAAATATTCACACACTCCCGGAGATACCCTGTAAATATTAACACACTCCCGGAAACACCGTGTAAATATTAACACTCTCCCAGAGACACCCTGTAAATATTAATACACTCCCGGAGACCCCCTGTAAATATTAACACACTGCCTGGGACACCCTGTAAATATTAACACACTCCCGCCGACACCCTGTAAATATTAACACACTCCCGGAGACCCGCTGTAAATATTAACACACACCCAGAGACCCCCTGTAAATATTAACACACTCCCGGGGACACCCTGTAAATATTAACACACTCCCGGGGACAGCCTGTAAATATTAACACACTCCCGGGGACACCGTGTAAATATTAACACACTCCCGGGGACACCCTGTAAATATTAACACACTCCCGGAGACACCCTCTAAATATTAACACACTCCCGGGGACACCTGTAAATATTAAAACACTCCCGGAGACCGCCTGTAAATATTAACACCCTCCTGGGGACACCCTTTAAATATTAACACACTCCCGGTGACCCTCTGTAAATATTAACACACTCCCAGAGACCCCCTGTAAATATTAACACACTCCCAGAGACCCCCTGTAAATATTAACACACTCCCGGGGACACCCTGTAAATATTAACAGATTCCCGGAGACACCTGTAAATATTAACACAGTCCCGGGGAAACACTGTAAATTTTAACACACACCCGGGTACCCCCTTTAAATATTAACATACTCCCGGGGACACCCTGTAAATATTAACACACTCATGGGGACACCTGTAAATATTAACACACTCCCGGAGACCCCCTATAAATATTAACACACTCCCGGAGACCCCCTGTAAATATTAACACACTCCCGGGGACCCCCAATAAATATTAACACACTCCCGGAGACCCCCTGTAAAGATTAGCACACTCCCGGGGACACCCTGTAAATATTAACACACTCCCGGGGACCCCCTGTAAATATTAACACAATCTCAGAGACACCCTGTAAATATTAACATACTCCCGGGGACACCCTGTAAATATTAACACACTCCCGGGGACAGCCTGTAAATATTAACACACTCCCGGGGCACCCCTGTAAATATTAACACACTCCCGGAGACACCCTGTAAATATTAACACACTCCCGGGGACACCGTGTAAATATTAACACACTCCCGGGGACCCCCTGTAAATATTAACACACTCCTGGGGACACCCTTTAAATATTAACACACTCCCGGTGACCCTCTGTAAATATTAACACACTCCCAGAGACCCCCTGTAAATATTAACACACTCCCGGGGACACCCTGTAAATATTAACAGATTCCCGGAGACACCTGTAAATATTAACACAGTCCCGGGGAAACACTGTAAATTTTAACACACACCCGGGTACCCCCTTTAAATATTAACACACTCCCGGGGACACCCTGTAAATATTAACACACTCCCGGGGACCCCCTGTAAATATTAACACACTCCAGGGGACACCCTGTAATTATTAACACACTCCCGGAGAGACCCTGTAAATATTAACACACTACCGGGAACACCCTGTAAATATTAACAGATTCCTGGGGACACTCTGTAAATATTAACACACGTCCAGTGAAGCCCTGTAAATATTAACACACTCCCGGGGACACCTGTAAATATTAACACACTCCTGGGGACACCCTTTAAATATTAAAACAATCCCGGTGACCCCCTCTAAAGATTAACACACTCCCAGAGACACCCTGTAAATATTAACAGATTGCCGGAGACACCCTGTAAATATTAACACACTCACGGGGACCCCCTGTAAAAATTAACACAGTCCCGGGGATCCCTGTAAATATGAACACACTCCCGGGGACCCTCTGTGAATATCAACACACTCACGGAGACACCCTGTAAATATTAACACACTCCCGGGGACCCCCTGTAAATATTAACACACTCCTGGAGACCCCCTGTAAATATTAACACACTCCCGGGACCCCTGTAAATATTAACACACTCCCGGAGACACCCTGTAAATATTAACACACTCCTGGAGACCCCCTGTAAATATTAACACACTCCCGGGGACCCCTGTAAATATTTTCACACTCCCGGAGAAACCCTCTAAATATTAACACATCCTGGGGACAATCTCTAAATATTAACACACTCCCGGAGAAACCCTGTAAATATTAACACATTCCCGGAGAAACCCTGTAAATATTAACACACTCCCGGGGACCCCCTGTAAATATTATCACAGTCCCAGAGACCCCCTGTAAATATTAACACACTCCCGGGGACCCCCTGTAAATATTAACACACTCCCGGGAACACCCTGTAAATATTAACACACTCTCGGGGACACCCTGTAAATATTAACACACTCCCGGAGACCCCTGTAAATATTAACAGACTCCCGCGGATCCCCTGTAAATATTAACACACACTCGGAGACGCCCTGTAAATATTAACACACTCCCGGAGACCCACTGTAAATATTAACACACTCCTGGAGACCCCTGTAAATATTAACACCCTACAGGAGACCGCCTGTAAATATTAACAGACTTCCGGGGACCACCTGTAAATATTAACACACTCCCGAAAACACCCTGTAAATATTAACACACTCCCGGGGACCCCCTGTAAATATTAACACACTCCCACGGACCCCCTGTAAATATTAACACACCCCCAGAGACACCCTGTAAATATTCACACACACCCGGCGACACCCTGTAAATATTAACACACTCCCGGAGACCCCCTGTAAATATTAATACACTCCCGGGAACGCCCTGTAAATACTAACACACTCCCGGAGACACCCTGTAAATATTAACACAATCCCGGAGACCCCCTGTAAATATTAACACTCTCCCGGAGACACCCTTTAAATATTAACAAACTCCCGGGGACACCTTGTAAATATTCACACACTCCCGGAGATACCCTATAAATATTAACACACTCCCGGAAACACCGTGTAAATATTAACACTCTCCCAGAGACACCCTGTAAATATTAATACACTCCCGGAGACTCCCTGTAAATATTAACACACTGCCTGGGACACCCTGTAAATATTAACACACTCCCGGCGACACCCTGTAAATATTAACACACTCCCGGAGACCCCCTGTAAATATTAACACACACCCAGAGACACCCTGTAAATATTAACACACTCCCGGGGACCCCCTGTAAATATTAACACAATCTCAGAGACACCCTGTAAATATTAACACGCTCCCGGGGACACCCTGTAAATATTAACACACTCCCGGGGACAGCCTGTAAATATTAACACACTCCCGGGGCACCCCTGTAAATATTAACACACTCCCGGAGACACCCTGTAAATATTAACACACTCCCGGAGACCCCCTGTAAATATTAACACACTCCCGGGGACACCGTGTATATATTAACACACTCCCGGAGACCGCCTGTAAATATTAACACCCTCCTGGGGACACCCTTTAAATATTAACACACTCCCGGTGACCCTCTGTAAATATTAACACACTCCCAGAGACCCCCTGTAAATATTAACACACTCCCGTGGATCCCTGTAAATATTAACACATACCCGGAGACCCCCTGTAAATATTAACACACTCCTGAAGACCCCTGTAAATATTAACACAATCACGGAGACACCCTGTAAATATTAACACACTCCCGGAGACCCCCTGTAAATATTAACGCACACCCGGAGACACCCTGTAAATATTAACACACTCCTGGAGACCCCCTGTAAATATTAACACACTCCCGGAGACCCCCTGTAAATATTAACACACTCCCGGAGACACCCTGTAAATATTAACACAATCCCGGAGACACCCTGTAAATATTAACACAATCCCGGAGATCCCCTGTAAATATCAACACAATCCCGGAGACACCCTGTAAATACAGACACACACCCGGGTACCCCCTTTAAATATTAACATACTCCCTGGGACACCCTGTAAATATTAACACACTCATGGGGACACCTGTAAATATTAACACACTCCCGGCGAAACCCTGTAAAGAATAACACACTGCCAGGGACCCCCTATAAATATTAACACACTCCCGGAGACCCCCTGTAAATATTAACACACTCCCGGAGACCCCCTGTAAATATTAACACACTCCCGGGGACCCCCAATAAATATTAACACACTCCCGGAGACCCCCTGTAAATATTAACACACTCCCAGGGACACCCTGTGAATATCAACACACTCCTGGAGAAACCCTGTAAATATTAACACACTCCCGGGGACACCCTGTAAATATTAACACACTCCCGGAGATCCCCTGCAAATATTAACACACTCCAGGGACACCCTGTAAATATTAACACACTCCCAGAGACATTCTGTAAAAATTAACACATTCCCGGGGACCCCCTGTAAATATTAACACACTCCCGGAGACACCCTGTAAATATTAACACACTCCCGGAGAAACCCTGCAAATATTAACACACTCCAGGGACACCCTGTAAATATTAACGCACTCCCGGGGACACCCTGTAAATATTAACACACTCCCGGAGACCCCCTGTAAATATTAACACACTCCCGTGGATCCCTGTAAATATTAACACAATCACGGAGACACCCTGTAAATATTAACACACTCCCGGAGACCCCCTGTAAATATTAACGCACACCCGGAGACACCCTGTAAATATTAACACACTCCTGGAGACCCCCTGTAAATATTAACACACTCCCGGAGACCCCCTGTAAATATTAACACACTCCCGGAGACACCCTGTAAATATTAACACAATCCCGGAGACACCCTGTAAATATTAACACAATCCCGGAGATCCCCTGTAAATATCAACACAATCCCGGAGACACCCTGTAAATACTGACACACTCCCGGGGACACCCTGTAAATATTAACACACTCCCGGAGACACCTGTAAATATTAACCAACTCCAGGGAACATCCTGTAAATATTAACACACTCCCGGAGATACCCTGTAAATATTAACACACTCCCGGAAACACCGTGTAAATATTAACACTCTCCCAGAGACACCCTGTAAATATTAATACACTCCCGGAGACCCCCTGTAAATATTAACACACTCCAGGGGACACCCTGTAAATATTAACACACTCCCGGGGACACCCTGTAAATGTTAACACACTCACGGAGACGCCGTGTAAATGTTAACAATCACCCGCGGACCCCCTGTAAATATTAACACACACCCGGGGAAACCCGGTAAATATTAACACACTCCCGGGAACACCCTGTAAATATTAACACACTCCCGGAGACACCCTGTAAATATTAACACACTCCCGGAGACACCCTGTAAATATTAACACACTCCCGGAGACCTCCTGTAAATATTAACACACTCCCGGAGACACCCTGTAAATATTAACACACTCCCGAGACCTCCTGTAAATATTAACACACTCCCGGGGACACCCTGTAAATATTAACACACTCTCGGAGACACCCTGTAAATATTAAAACACTCTCGAGTCACCCTGTAAATATTAACACACTCCCGGGGTCACCCTGTAAATATTAACACACTCCTGGAGACACCTGTAAATATTAACACACTCCCGGGGACACCCTGTAAATATTAACACACTCCCGGGGACACCCTGTAAATATTAACACACTCCCGGGGACACCCTGTAAATATTAACACACTCCTGGAGACACCTGTAAATATTAACACATTCCCGGAGGCACCCTGTAAGTATTAACACAATCCCGGAGACACCCTGTAAATATTAACACATTCCCGGAGACACCCTGTAAATATTAACACACTCCCAGAGACCCCCTGTAAATATTAATACACTCCCGGGAACGCCCTGTAAATACTAACACACTCCCGGAGACACCCTGTAAATATTAACACAATCCCGGAGACCCCCTTTAAATATTAACACTCTCCCGGAGACACCCTTTAAATATTAACAAACTCCCGGGGACACCTTGTAAATATTCACACACTCCCGGAGATACCCTATAAATATTAACACACTCCCGGAAACACCCTGTAAATATTAACACTCTCCCAGAGACACCCTGTAAATATTAATACACTCCCGGAGACTCCCTGTAAATATTAACACACTGCCTGGGACACCCTGTAAATATTAACACACTCCCGGCGACACCCTGTAAATATTAACACACTCCCGGAGACCCCCTGTAAATATTAACACACACCCAGAGACACCCTGTAAATATTAACACACTCCCGGGGACCCCCTGTAAATATTAACACAATCTCAGAGACACCCTGTAAATATTAACACGCTCCCGGGGACACCCTGTAAATATTAACACACTCCCGGGGACAGCCTGTAAATATTAACACACTCCCGGGGCACCCCTGTAAATATTAACACACTCCCGGAGACACCCTGTAAATATTAACACACTCCCGGAGACCCCCTGTAAATATTAACACACTCCCGGGGACACCGTGTATATATTAACACACTCCCGGAGACCGCCTGTAAATATTAACACCCTCCTGGGGACACCCTTTAAATATTAACACACTCCCGGTGACCCTCTGTAAATATTAACACACTCCCAGAGACCCCCTGTAAATATTAACACACTCCCAGAGACCCCCTGTAAATATTAACACACTCCCGGGGACACCCTGTAAATATTAACAGATTCCCGGAGACACCTGTAAATATTAACACAGTCCCGGGGAAACCCTGTAAATTTTAACACACACCCGGGTACCCCCTTTAAATATTAACATACTCCCTGGGACACCCTGTAAATATTAACACACTCATGGGGACACCTGTAAATATTAACACACTCCCGGCGAAACCCTGTAAAGAATAACACACTGCCAGGGACCCCCTATAAATATTAACACACTCCCGGAGACCCCCTGTAAATATTAACACACTCCCGGAGACCCCCTGTAAATATTAACACACTCCCGGGGACCCCCAATAAATATTAACACACTCCCGGAGACCCCCTGTAAATATTAACACACTCCCAGGGACACCCTGTGAATATCAACACACTCCTGGAGAAACCCTGTAAATATTAACACACTCCCGGGGACACCCTGTAAATATTAACACACTCCTGGAGACCCCCTGTCAATATTAACACACTCCCGGAGATCCCCTGCAAATATTAACACACTCCAGGGACACCCTGTAAATATTAACACACTCCCAGAGACATTCTGTAAAAATTAACACATTCCCGGGGACCCCCTGTAAATATTAACACACTCCCGGAGACACCCTGTAAATATTAACACACTCCCGGAGAAACCCTGCAAATATTAACACACTCCAGGGACACCCTGTAAATATTAACGCACTCCCGGGGACACCCTGTAAATATTAACACACTCCCGGAGAAAACCTGTAAATATTAACACACTCCCGTGGATCCCTGTAAATATTAACACATACCCGGAGACCCCCTGTAAATATTAACACACTCCTGAAGACCCCTGTAAATATTAACACAATCACGGAGACACCCTGTAAATATTAACACACTCCCGGAGACCCCCTGTAAATATTAACGCACACCCGGAGACACCCTGTAAATATTAACACACTCCTGGAGACCCCCTGTAAATATTAACACACTCCCGGAGACCCCCTGTAAATATTAACACACTCCCGGAGACACCCTGTAAATATTAACACAATCCCGGAGACACCCTGTAAATATTAACACAATCCCGGAGATCCCCTGTAAATATCAACACAATCCCGGAGACACCCTGTAAATACTGACACACTCCCGGGGACACCCTGTAAATATTAACACACTCCCGGAGACACCTGTAAATATTAACCAACTCCAGGGGACATCCTGTAAATATTAACACACTCCCGGAGATACCCTGTAAATATTAACACACTCCCGGAAACACCGTGTAAATATTAACACTCTCCCAGAGACACCCTGTAAATATTAATACACTCCCGGAGACCCCCTGTAAATATTAACACACTCCAGGGGACACCCTGTAAATATTAACACACTCCCGGGGACACCCTGTAAATGTTAACACACTCACGGAGACGCCGTGTAAATGTTAACAATCACCCGCGGAACCCCTGTAAATATTAACACACACCCGGGGAAACCCGGTAAATATTAACACACTCCCGGGAACACCCTGTAAATATTAACACACTCCCGGAGACACACTGTAAATATTAACACACTCCCGGAGACACCCTGTAAATATTAACACACTCCCGGAGACCTCCTGTAAATATTAACACACTCCCGGAGACACCCTGTAAATATTAACACACTCCCGAGACCTCCTGTAAATATTAACACACTCCCGGGGACACCCTGTAAATATTAACACACTCTCGGAGACACCCTGTAAATATTAACACACTCTCGAGTCACCCTGTAAATATTAACACACTCCCGGGGTCACCCTGTAAATATTAACACACTCCTGGAGACACCTGTAAATATTAACACACTCCCGGGGACACCCTGTAAATATTAACACACTCCCGGGGACACCCTGTAAATATTAACACACTCCCGGGGACACCCTGTAAATATTAACACACTCCTGGAGACACCTGTAAATATTAACACATTCCCGGAGGCACCCTGTAAGTATTAACACAATCCCGGAGACACCCTGTAAATATTAACACATTCCCGGAGACACCCTGTAAATATTAACAAACTCCCGGGGACACCTTGTAAATATTCACACACTCCCGGAGATACCATGTAAATATTAACACACTCCCTGGGACACCTTGTAAATATTAACACACTCCCAGGGACACCCTGTAAATATTAACACACTCCCGGAGACGCCGTGTAAATGTTAACACACACCCGGGGACCCCCTGTAAATATTAACACACTCCCGGAGACCCCCTGTAAATATTAACACACTCCCGGAGACCCCCTGTAAATATTAACACACACCCGGAGACACCCTGTAAATATTAACACACACCCGGAGAGACCCTGTAAATTTTAACACACACCCGGGGACCCCCTGTAAATATTGACACACTCCCGGCGACCTCCTGTAAATATTAACACACTCCCGGAGAGACCCTGTAAATATTAGCACACACCCGGGGACACCCTGCAAATATTAACACACTCCCGGGGAAAACCTGTAACTATTAACACACTCCCGGAGAGACCCTGTAAATATTAACACACACCCGGGGACACCCTGCAAATATTAACACACTCCCGGGGAAAACCTGTAACTATTAACACACTCCCGGAGACACCCTGTAAATATTAACACACTCCCGGGGACACCCTGTAAATATTAACACACTCCCGGAGACACCCTGTAAATATTAACACACTCCCGGGGACCTCCTGTCAATATTAACACACTCCTGGAGACCCCCTGTAAATATTAACACACTCCCGGAAACCCCCTGTAATTATTAACATACTCCCGGGGACACACTGTAAATACTGACACACTCCCGGGGACACCCTGTAAATATTAACACACTCCCGGAGAGACCATGTAAATATTAACACACTACCGGGAACACCCTGTAAATATTAACAGATTCGCGGGGACACTCTGTAAATATTAACACACTCCCGGAGACACACTTTAAATATTAACACACTCCCGGGGACACCCTGTAAATATTAACACACTCCCGGGGACACCCTGTAAATAATAACACAATCTCGGAGACACCCTGCAAATATTAACACACTCCCGGGGACACCCTGTAAATATTAACACACTCCCGGGGACACCCTGTAAATATTAACACACTCCCGGGGACCGCCTGTAAATATTAACACACTCCCGGGAACAGCCTGTAAATATTAACACACTCCCGGAGACCCCCTGTAAATATTAACACACTCCAGGGAAAACCCTGTAAATATTAACACACTCCCGGGGACCCCCTGTAAATATTGACACACTCCCGGGGACACCTGTAAATATTAACACACTCCCGGAGACCGCCTGTAAATATTAACACCCTCCTGGGGACACCCTTTAAATATTAACACACTCCCGGGGACCCCCTGTAAATATTAACACACTCCCAGAGACACCCTGTAAATAATAACAGATTCCCGGAGACACCTGTAAATATTAACACACTCCTGGGGTGCCCCTGTAAATATTAACACACTCCCGGGGACACACTGTAAATATTAACACACTCCCGGAGACACGCTGTAAATATTGACACACTCCCGGAGACCCCCAGTAAATATTTACACACTCCCGGGGACACCTGTAAATATTAACACACCCCCGGAGAAACCCTGTAAATATTGACACACTCCCGGGGACCCCCAGTAAATATTAACACACTACCGGGAACCCCTGTAAATATTAACACACTTCCGGTGAAGCCCTGTAAATATTAACACACTCCTGGAGACCCACTTTAAATATTAACACACTCCCGGGGACCCCCTGTAAATATTAACACAGTCCCGGGGACACCCTGTAAATATGAACACACTCACAGAGACACGCTGTAAATATTAACAGATGCCCGGAGACACCCTGTAAATATTAACACACTCTCGAGGACACCCTGTAAATAATAACACAATCTCGGAGACACCCTGTAAGTATTAACACACTCCCGGGGAAAACCTGTAAATATTAACACACTCCCGGGGTCACCCTGTAAATATTAAAACACTCCCGGGGACACCTGTAAATATTAACACACTCCCGGAGACCGCCTGTAAATATTAACACCCTCCTGGGGACACCCTTTAAATATTAACACACTCCCGGAGAGCCCCTGTAAATATTAACACTCTCCCGGGGACACCTTGTAAATATTAACACACTCCCGGCGACACCCTGTAAATATTAACACACTCCCAGAGACACCCTGTAAATATTAACATACTCCCGGGGACACCCTGTAAATATTAACACACTCCCGGGGACACCCTGTAAATATTAACACACTCCCTGGGACACCCTGTAAATATTAACACACTCCCGGAGACACCCTGTAAATATTAACACTCTCCCAGAGACACCCTGTAAATATTAATACTCTCCCGGCGACAGCCTGTAAATATTAACACACTCTCGGGGACACCCTGTAAATATTAACACACTCCCGGGAACACCCTTTAAATATTAACACACTCCCAGAGAGCCCCTGTAAGTATTAACAGACTCCCAGAGACACCCTGTAAATATTAACACACTCTCGGGGACACCCTGTAAATATTAACACACTCCCGGGAAAACCCTGTAAATATTAACAGACTCCCGGGGGACCCCTGTAAATATTAACACACACTCGGAGACGCCCTGTAAATATTAACACACTCCCGGAGACCCACTATAAATATTAACACACTCCCGGGGAGTCCCTGTAAATATTATCACACTCCTGGGGACCCCCTGTAAATATTAACACACTCCCGGGGACACCCTGTAAATATTAACACATTCCCGGAGACACCCTGTAAATATTAACACACTCCCGGGGACACCCTGTAAATATTAACACACTCCCGGGGACCCCTGTAAATATTAACACACTCCCGGGGTCCCCCTGTAAATATTAACACACCCCCAGAGACACCCTGTAAATATTAACACACACCCGGGGGCACCCTGTAAATATTAACACACTCCCGGGGACACCCTGTAAATATTACACACTCCCGGGGACCCCCTGTAAATATTAACACACTCCCGGGGACCCCGTGTAAATATTAACACACACTCGGAGACAAACTGTAAATGTTAACACACACCCGGGGACACCCTGTAAATATTAACACACTCCCGGGGACCTCGTGTAAATATTAACACACTCCCGGGGACACCCTGTAAATATTAACACACTCCCGGGGACCCCCTGTAAATATTAACACACTCCCGGGGACCCCCTGTAAATATTAACACACACTCGGAGACAAACTGTAAATGTTAACACACACCCGGGGACCCCCTGTAAATATTAACACATTCACGGAGACCCCCTGTAAATATTAACACACTCCCGGGGACCCCCTGTAAATATTAAAAAAAATCCCTGGGACCCCCTGTAAATATTAGCACACTCCCGGAGACACCCTGTAAATATTAACACACTCCCGGGGACACCCTGTAAATATTAACACACTCCCTGGGACACCCTGTAAATATTAACACACTCCCGGAGACACCCTGTAAATATTAACACTCTCCCAGAGACACCCTGTAAATATTAATACTCTCCCGGCGACAGCCTGTAAATATTAACACACTCTCGGGGACACCCTGTAAATATTAACACACTCCCGGGAACACCCTTTAAATATTAACACACTCCCAGAGAGCCCCTGTAAGTATTAACAGACTCCCAGAGACACCCTGTAAATATTAACACACTCTCGGGGACACCCTCTAAATATTAACACACTCCCGGGAAAACCCTGTAAATATTAAGAGACTCCCGGGGGAACCCTGTAAATATTAACACACACTCGGAGACGCCCTGTAAAGATGAACACACTCCCGGAGACCCACTATAAATATTAACACACTCCCGGGGAGTCCCTGTAAATATTATCACACTCCTGGGGACCCCCTGTAAATATTAACACACTCCCGGGGACACCCTGTATATATTAACACATTCCCGGAGACACCCTGTAAATATTAACACACTCCCGGGGACACCCTGTAAATATTAACACACTCCCGGGGACCCCTGTAAATATTAACACACTCCCGGGGTCCCCCTGTAAATATTAACACACCCCCAGAGACACCCTGTAAATATTAACACACACCCGGGGGCACCCTGTAAATATTAACACACTCCCGGGGACACCCTGTAAATATTAACACACACCCGGGGACCCCCTGTAAATATTAACACACTCCCGGGGACCCCCTGTAAATATTAACACACACTCGGAGACAAACTGTAAATGTTAACACACACCCGGGGTCCCCCTGTAAATATTAACACACTCCCGGGGACCTCGTGTAAATATTAACACACTCCCGGGGACACCCTGTAAATATTAACACACTCCCGGGGACCCCCTGTAAATATTAACACACTCCCGGGGACCCCCTGTAAATATTAACACACACTCGGAGACAAACTGTAAATGTTAACACACACCCGGGGACCCCCTGTAAATATTAACACATTCACGGAGACCCCCTGTAAATATTAACACACTCCCGGGGACCCCCTGTAAATATTAAAAAAAATCCCGGGGACCCCCTGTAAATATTAGCACACTCCCGGAGACACCCTGTAAATATTAACACACTCCCGGGGACACCCTGTAAATATTAACACACTCCCGGCGACAGCCTGTAAATATTAACACACTCCCGGGGATCCCCTGTAAATATTAACACACTCCCGGCGACAGCCTGTAAATATTAACACACTCCCGGAGACCCCCTGTAAATATTAACACACTCCAGGGAAAACCCTGTAAATATTAACA
Source organism: Isurus oxyrinchus (assembly GCA_026770705.1). Classification (NCBI taxonomy): domain Eukaryota; kingdom Metazoa; phylum Chordata; class Chondrichthyes; order Lamniformes; family Lamnidae; genus Isurus; species Isurus oxyrinchus. The sequence continues at coordinate 56,089 of JANJGN010002236.1, forward strand.
CACTCCCGGGGACACCCTGTAAATATTAACACACTCCCGGAGACACCCTGTAAATATTAACACACTCCCGGGGACACCCTGTAAATAGTAACACAATCCCGGAGACACCTTGTAAATATTAACACACTCCCGGAGACCCCCTGTAAATATTAAAACACTCCCGGAGACGCCCTGTAAATATTAACACACTCCCGGAGACCCACTGTAAATATTAACACACTCCTGGAGACCCCTGTAAATATTAACACACTACAGGAGACCGCCTGTAAATATTAACAGACTTCCGGGGACCCCCTGTAAATATTAACACACTCCCGAAAACACCCTGTAAATATTAACACACTCCCGGGGACCCCCTGTAAATATTAACACTCTCCCACGGACCCCCTGTAAATATTAACACACTCCCGGGGACCCCCTGTAAATATTAACACACTCCCACGGACCCCCTGTAAATATTAACACACCCCCAGAGACACCCTGTAAATATTCACACACACCCGGCGACACCCTGTAAATATTAACACACTCCCGGGAACACCCTGTAAATACTAACACACTCCCGGACACACCCTGTAAATATTAACACAATCCCGGAGACCCCCTGTAAATATTAACACACACCCAGAGACACCCTGTAAAGATTAGCACACTCCCGGGGACACCCTGTAAATATTAACACACTCCCGGGGACACCCTGTAAATATTAACACACTCCCGGGGACTGCCTGTAAATATTAACACACTCCCGGGGCACCCCTGTAAATATTAACACACTCCCGGAGACACCCTGTAAATATTAACACCCTCCTGGGGACACCCTTTAAATATTAACACACTCCCGGTGACCCTCTTTAAATATTAACACACTCCCAGAGACACCCTGTAAATATTAACACACTCTCGGGGACACCCTGTAAATATTAACACACTCCCGGGAAAACCCTGTAAATATTAAGAGACTCCCGGGGGAACCCTGTAAATATTAACACACACTCGGAGACGCCCTGTAAAGATGAACACACTCCCGGAGACCCACTATAAATATTAACACACTCCCGGGGAGTCCCTGTAAATATTATCACACTCCTGGGGACCCCCTGTAAATATTAACACACTCCCGGGGACACCCTGTATATATTAACACATTCCCGGAGACACCCTGTAAATATTAACACACTCCCGGGGACACCCTGTAAATATTAACACACTCCCGGGGACCCCTGTAAATATTAACACACTCCCGGGGTCCCCCTGTAAATATTAACACACCCCCAGAGACACCCTGTAAATATTAACACACACCCGGGGGCACCCTGTAAATATTAACACACTCCCGGGGACACCCTGTAAATATTAACACACACCCGGGGACCCCCTGTAAATATTAACACACTCCCGGGGACCCCCTGTAAATATTAACACACACTCGGAGACAAACTGTAAATGTTAACACACACCCGGGGTCCCCCTGTAAATATTAACACACTCCCGGGGACCTCGTGTAAATATTAACACACTCCCGGGGACACCCTGTAAATATTAACACACTCCCGGGGACCCCCTGTAAATATTAACACACTCCCGGGGACCCCCTGTAAATATTAACACACACTCGGAGACAAACTGTAAATGTTAACACACACCCGGGGACCCCCTGTAAATATTAACACATTCACGGAGACCCCCTGTAAATATTAACACACTCCCGGGGACCCCCTGTAAATATTAAAAAAAATCCCGGGGACCCCCTGTAAATATTAGCACACTCCCGGAGACACCCTGTAAATATTAACACACTCCCGGGGACACCCTGTAAATATTAACACACTCCCGGCGACAGCCTGTAAATATTAACACACTCCCGGGGATCCCCTGTAAATATTAACACACTCCCGGCGACAGCCTGTAAATATTAACACACTCCCGGAGACCCCCTGTAAATATTAACACACTCCAGGGAAAACCCTGTAAATATTAACACACTCCCGGGGACACCCTGTAAATATTAACACACTCCCGGAGACACCCTGTAAATATTAACACACTCCCGGGGACACCCTGTAAATAGTAACACAATCCCGGAGACACCTTGTAAATATTAACACACTCCCGGAGACCCCCTGTAAATATTAAAACACTCTTGGAGACGCCCTGTAAATATTAACACACTCCCGGAGACCCACTGTAAATATTAACACACTCCTGGAGACCCCTGTAAATATTAACACACTACAGGAGACCGCCTGTAAATATTAACAGACTTCCGGGGACCCCCTGTAAATATTAACACACTCCCGAAAACACCCTGTAAATATTAACACACTCCCGGGGACCCCCTGTAAATATTAACACTCTCCCACGGACCCCCTGTAAATATTAACACACTCCCGGGCACCCCCTGTAAATATTAACACACTCCCACGGACCCCCTGTAAATATTAACACACCCCCAGAGACACCCTGTAAATATTCACACACACCCGGCGACACCCTGTAAATATTAACACACTCCCGGGAACACCCTGTAAATACTAACACACTCCCGGACACACCCTGTAAATATTAACACAATCCCGGAGACCCCCTGTAAATATTAACACACACCCAGAGACACCCTGTAAAGATTAGCACACTCCCGGGGACACCCTGTAAATATTAACACACTCCCGGGGACACCCTGTAAATATTAACACACTCCCGGGGACAGCCTGTAAATATTAACACACTCCCGGGGCACCCCTGTAAATATTAACACACTCCCGGAGACACCCTGTAAATATTAACACCCTCCTGGGGACACCCTTTAAATATTAACACACTCCCGGTGACCCTCTTTAAATATTAACACACTCCCAGAGACCCCCTGTAAATATTAACACACTCCCAGAGACCCCCTGTAAATATTAACACACTCCCGGGGACACCCTGTAAATATTAACAGATTCCGGAGACACCTGTAAATATTAACACAGTCCCGGGGAAACACTGTAAATTTTAACACACACCCGGGTACCCCCTTTAAATATTAACATACTCCCGGGGACACCCTGTAAATATTAACACACTCATGGGGACACGTGTAAATATTAACACACTCCCGGAGAAACCCTGTAAATATTAACACACTCCCGGGGACACCCTGTAAATATTAACACACTCCCGGAGATCCCCTGCAAATATTAACACACTCCAGGGACACCCTGTAAATATTAACACACTCCCAGAGACATTCTGTAAAAATTAACACATTCCCGGGGACCCCCTGTAAATATTAACACACTCCCGGAGACACCCTGTAAATATTAACACACTCCCAGAGACATTCTGTAAAAATTAACACATTCCCGGGGACCCCCTGTAAATATTAACACACTCCCGGAGAAACCCTGCAAATATTAACACACTCCAGGGACACCCTGTAAATATTAACGCACTCCCGGGGACCCCCTGTAAATATTAACACACTCCCGGAGATACCCTGTAAATATTAACACACACCCGGAGACCCCCTGTAAATATTAACACACTCCTGAAGACCCCTGTAAATATTAACACTCTCCCGGGGACCCCCTGTAAATATTAACACACTCCCAGAGACACCCTGTAAATATTAACACACTCCCGGAGACCCCCTGTAAATATTAACACACTCCTGGAGACCCCCTGTAAATATTAACACACTCCCGGAGATCCCCGGTAAATATTAACACACTCCCGGAGACACCCTGTCAATGTTAACACACTCCCGGAGACACCCTGTAAATATTAACACAATCCCGGAGACACCCTGTAAATATTAACACACTCCCGGAGACCCCCTGTAAATATTAACACAATCCCGGAGATCCCCTGTAAATATCAACACAATCCCGGAGACACCCTGTAAATACTGACACACTCCCGGGGACACCCTGTAAATATTAACACACTCCCGGAGACACCTGTAAATATTAACACAATCCCGGAGACACCCTGTAAATATTAACACACTCCTGGACACCCCCTGTAAATATTAACACAATCCCGGAGATCCCCTGTAAATATCAACACAATCCCGGAGACACCCTGTAAATACTGACACACTCCCGGGGACACCCTGTAAATATTAACACACTCCCGGAGACACCTGTAAATATTAACCAACTCCAGGGGACATCCTGTAAATATTAACACACTCCCGGAGATACCCTGTAAATATTAACACACTCCCGGAAACACCGTGTAAATATTAACACTCTCCCAGAGACACCCTGTAAATATTAACACACTCCCGGGGACACCCTGTAAATATTAACACACTCCCGGGGACACCCTGTAAATGTTAACACACTCCCGGAGACGCCGTGTAAATGTTAACAATCACCCGGGGACCCCCTGTAAATATTAACACACACCCGGGGAAACCCTGTAAATATTAACACACTCCCGGGAACACCCTGTAAATATTAACACACTACCGTGGAGACCCTGTAAATATTAACACACTCCCGGAGACACCCTGTAAATATTAACACACTCCCGGAGACACCCTGTAAATATTAACACACTCCCGGAGATCTCCTGTAAATATTAACACACTCCCGGAGACACCCTGTAAATATTAACACACTCTCGAGACCTCCTGTAAATATTAACACACTCCCACGGACACCCTGTAAATATTAACACACTCTCGGAGACACCCTGTAAATATTAACACACTCTCGGAGTCACCCTGTAAATATTAACACACTCCCGGGGTCACCCCGTAAATATTAGCACACTCCCGGAGACCCCCTGTAAATATTAACACACTCCCGGAGACCCCCTGTAAATATTAACACACTCCCGGGGACCCCTGTAAATATTAACACACTCCCGGGGACACCCTGTAAATATTAACACACTCCCGGGGACACCCTGTAAATATTAACACACTCCCGGAGACACCCTGTAAATATTAACACACTCCCAGGGACACCCTGTAAATATTAACACACTCCCGGGGAAACCCTGTAAATATTAACACATTCCCGGAGGCACCCTGTAAGTATTAACACAATCCCGGAGACACCCTGTAAATATTAACACATTCCCGGAGACACCCTGTAAATATTAACAAACTCCCGGGGACACCTTGTAAATATTCACACACTCCCGGAGATACCATGTAAATATTAACACACTCCCTGGGACACCTTGTAAATATTAACACACTCCCAGGGACACCCTGTAAATATTAACACACTCCCTGGGACACCTTGTAAATATTAACACACTCCCAGGGACACCCTGTAAATATTAACACACTCCCGGAGACCCCCTGTAAATGTTAACACACACCCGGGGACCCCCTGTAAATATTAACACACTCCCGGAGACCCCCTGTAAATATTAACACACTCCCGGAGACACCCTGTAAATATTAACACACACCCGGAGAGACCCTGTAAATTTTAACACACACCCGGGGACCCCCTGTAAATATTGACACACTCCCGGGGACCCCCTGTAAATATTAACACACTCCCGGAGAGACCCTGTAAATATTAACACACTCCCGGGGACACCCTGCAAATATTAACACACTCCCGGGGAAAACCTGTAACTATTAACACACTCCCGGAGAGACCCTGTAAATATTAACACACACCCGGGGACACCCTGCAAATATTAACACACTCCCGGGGAAAACCTGTAACTATTAACACACTCCCGGAGACACCCTGTAAATATTAACACACTCCCGGGGACACCCTGTAAATATTAACACACTCCCGGAGACCCCCTATAAATATTAACACACACCCGGGGACACCCTGCAAGTATTAACACACACCCGGGGACGCCCTGTAAATATTAACACACACCCAGAGACACCCTGTAAATATTAACACACTCCCGGGGACACCCTGTAAATACTAACACACTCCCGGAGAAACCCTGTAAATATTAACACACTCCCGGAGACACCCTGTAAATATTAACACACTCCTGAAGACCCCTGTAAATATTAACACTCTCCCGGGGACCCCCTGTAAATATTAACACACTCCCAGAGACACCCTGTAAATATTCACACACTCCCGGAGACACCCTGTAAATATTAACACACTCCTGGAGACCCCCTGTAAATATTAACACACTCCCGGAGATCCCCGGTAAATATTAACACACTCCCGGAGACACCCTGTCAATGTTAACACACTCCCGGAGACACCCTGTAAATATTAACACAATCCCGGAGACACCCTGTAAATATTAACACACTCCCGGAGACCCCCTGTAAATATTAACACAATCCCGGAGATCCCCTGTAAATATCAACACAATCCCGGAGACACCCTGTAAATACTGACACACTCCCGGGGACACCCTGTAAATATTAACACACTCCCGGAGACACCTGTAAATATTAACACAATCCCGGAGACACCCTGTAAATATTAACACACTCCTGGACACCCCCTGTAAATATTAACACAATCCCGGAGATCCCCTGTAAATATCAACACAATCCCGGAGACACCCTGTAAATACTGACACACTCCCGGGGACACCCTGTAAATATTAACACACTCCCGGAGACACCTGTAAATATTAACCAACTCCAGGGGACATCCTGTAAATATTAACACACTCCCGGAGATACCCTGTAAATATTAACACACTCCCGGAAACACCGTGTAAATATTAACACTCTCCCAGAGACACCCTGTAAATATTAACACACTCCCGGGGACACCCTGTAAATATTAACACACTCCCGGGGACACCCTGTAAATGTTAACACACTCCCGGAGACGCCGTGTAAATGTTAACAATCACCCGGGGACCCCCTGTAAATATTAACACACACCCGGGGAAACCCTGTAAATATTAACACACTCCCGGGAACACCCTGTAAATATTAACACACTACCGTGGAGACCCTGTAAATATTAACACACTCCCGGAGACACCCTGTAAATATTAACACACTCCCGGAGACACCCTGTAAATATTAACACACTCCCGGAGATCTCCTGTAAATATTAACACACTCCCGGAGACACCCTGTAAATATTAACACACTCTCGAGACCTCCTGTAAATATTAACACACTCCCAGGGACACCCTGTAAATATTAACACACTCTCGGAGACACCCTGTAAATATTAACACACTCTCGGAGTCACCCTGTAAATATTAACACACTCCCGGGGTCACCCCGTAAATATTAGCACACTCCCGGAGACCCCCTGTAAATATTAACACACTCCCGGAGACCCCCTGTAAATATTAACACACTCCCGGGGACCCCTGTAAATATTAACACACTCCCGGGGACACCCTGTAAATATTAACACACTCCCGGGGACACCCTGTAAATATTAACACACTCCCGGGGACTCCCTGTAAATATTAACACACTCCCGGGGACACCCTGTAAATATTAACACACTCCCGGGGAAACCCTGTAAATATTAACACACTCCCGGGGAAACCCTGTAAATATTAACACACTCCTGGAGACACCTGTAAATATTAACACATTCCCGGAGGCACCCTGTAAGTATTAACACAATCCCGGAGACACCCTGTAAATATTAACACATTCCCGGAGACACCCTGTAAATATTAACAAACTCCCGGGGACACCTTGTAAATATTCACACACTCCCGGAGATACCATGTAAATATTAACACACTCCCTGGGACACCTTGTAAATATTAACACACTCCCAGGGACACCCTGTAAATATTAACACACTCCCGGAGACCCCCTGTAAATGTTAACACACACCCGGGGACCCCCTGTAAATATTAACACACTCCCGGAGACCCCCTGTAAATATTAACACACTCCCGGAGACACCCTGTAAATATTAACACACACCCGGAGAGACCCTGTAAATTTTAACACACACCCGGGGACCCCCTGTAAATATTGACACACTCCCGGGGACCCCCTGTAAATATTAACACACTCCCGGAGAGACCCTGTAAATATTAACACACTCCCGGGGACACCCTGCAAATATTAACACACTCCCGGGGAAAACCTGTAACTATTAACACACTCCCGGAGAGACCCTGTAAATATTAACACACACCCGGGGACACCCTGCAAATATTAACACACTCCCGGGGAAAACCTGTAACTATTAACACACTCCCGGAGACACCCTGTAAATATTAACACACTCCCGGGGACACCCTGTAAATATTAACACACTCCCGGAGACCCCCTATAAATATTAACACACACCCGGGGACACCCTGCAAGTATTAACACACACCCGGGGACGCCCTGTAAATATTAACACACACCCAGAGACACCCTGTAAATATTAACACACACCCAGAGACACCCTGTAAATATTAACACACTCCCGGAGACACCATGTAAATATTAACACAATCCCGGGGACACCCTGTAAATATTAACACACTCCCGGAGAAACCCTGTAAATATTAACACACTCCCGGGGACACCCTGTAAATACTAACACACTCCCGGAGAAACCCTGTAAATATTAACACACTCCCGGGGACACCCTGTAAATATTAACACACTCCCGGGGACACCCTGTAAATACTAACACACTCCCGGAGAAACCCTGTAGATATTAACACACTCCCGGAGACCCCCGGTAAATATTAACACACTCCCGGGGACACACTGTAAATACTAACACACTCCCGGGGACCCCCTGTCAATATTAACACACTCCCGGAAACCACCTGTAATTATTAACATACTCCCGGGGACACACTGTAAATACTGACACACTCCCGGGGACACCCTGTAAATATTAACACACTCCCGGAGAGACCATGTAAATATTAACACACTCCCGGTGACACCCTGTAAATATTAACAGATTCGCGGGGACACCCTGTAAATATTAACACACTCCTGGAGACGCCCTGTAAATATTAACACACTCCCGGATACCCCCTGTAAATATTAACACACTCCTGGAGACACACTTTAAATATAAACGCACTCCCGGGGACCCCCTGTAAATATTAACACACACCCAGAGACACGCTGTAAATATTAACACACTCCTGGAGACACCTGTAAATATTAACACATTCCCGGAGGCACCCTGTAAGTATTAACACAATCCCGGAGACACCCTGTAAATATTAACAAACTCCCGGAGATACCATGTAAATATTAACACACTCCCTGGGACACCTTGTAAATATTAACACACTCCCAGGGACACCCTGTAAATATTAACACACTCCCGGAGACGCCGTGTAAATGTTAACACACACCCGGGGACCCCCTGTAAATATTAACACACTCCCGGAGACCCACTGTAAATATTAACACACTCCCGGAGACACCCTGTAAATATTAACACACACCCGGAGAGACCCTGTAAATTTTAACACACACCCGGGGACCCCCTGTAAATATTGACACACTCCCGGGGACCCCCTGTAAATATTAACACACTCCCGGAGAGACCCTGTAAATATTAACACACTCCCGGGGACACCCTGCAAATATTAACACGCTCCCGGGGAAAACCTGTAACTATTAACACACTCCCGGAGAGACCCTGTAAATATTAACACACACCCGGGGACACCCTGCAAATATTAACACACTCCCGGGGAAAACCTGTAACTATTAACACACTCCCGGAGACACCCTGTAAATATTAACACACTCCCGGGGACACCCTGTAAATATTAACACACTCCCGGAGACCCCCTATAAATATTAACACACACCCGGGGACACCCTGCAAGTATTAACACACACCCGGGGACGCCCTGTAAATATTAACACACACCCAGAGACACCCTGTAAATATTAACACACTCCCGGGGACACCCTGTAAATATAAGCACACTCCCGGGGAGACCCTGTAGATATTAACACACTCCCGGAGACCCCCGGTAAATATTAACACACTCCCGGGGACACACTGTAAATACTAACACACTCCCGGGGACCCCCTGTAAATATTAACACACTCCCGGGGACCTCCTGTCAATATTAACACACTCCTGGAGACCCCCTGTAAATATTAACACACTCCCGGGGACACACTGTAAATACTGACACACTCCCGGAGACACCCTGTAAATATTAACACACTCCCGGAGAGACCATGTAAATATTAACACACTCCCGGTGACACCCTGTAAATATTAACACACACCCAGAGACACGCTGTAAATATTAACATCCCCGGAGACACCCTGTAAATATTAACACACACCCGGAGGCACCCTGTAAATATTAACACACTCCCGGAGCCCCCCTGTAAATATTAACACACTCCCGGGGACACCCTGTAAATAATAACACAATCTCGGAGACACCCTGTAAATATTAACACACTCCCGGGGAAAACCTGTAAATATTAACACACTCCCGGTGTCACCCTGTAAATATTAAAACACTCCCGGGGACACCTGTAAATATTAACACACTCCCGGGGAAAACCTGTAAATATTAACACACTCCCGGTGTCACCCTGTAAATATTGACACACTCCCGGGGACACCTGTAAATATTAACACACTCCCGGAGACCGCCTGTAAATATTAACACCCTCCTGGGGACACCCTTTAAATATTAACACACTCCCGGGGACCCCCTGTAAATATTAACACACTCCCAGAGACACCCTGTAAATAATAACAGATTCCCGGAGACACCTGTAAATATTAACACACTCCTGGGGACACCCTGTAAATATTAACACACTCCCGGAGATCCCCTGTAAATATTAACACACTCCCAGAGACACGCTGTAAATATTGACACACTCCCGGAGACCCCCAGTAAATATTTACACACTCCCGGGGACACCTGTAAATATTAACACACCCCCGGAGAAACCCTGTAAATATTAACACACTTCCGGTGACACCCTGTAAATATTAACACACTCCCGGGGACACCCTGTAAATATTAACACACTCCTGGAGACCCACTTTAAATATTAACACACTCCCGGGGACCCCCTGTAAATATTAACACAATCCCGGGGACACCCTGTAAATATGAACACACTCACAGAGACACGCTGTAAATATTAACAGATGCCCGGAGACACCCTGTAAATATTAACACACTCTCGAGGACACCCTGTAAATAATAACACAATCTCGGAGACACCCTGTAAATATTAACACACTCCCGGGGAAAACCTGTAAATATTAACACACTCCCGGTGTCACCCTGTAAATATTAAAACACTCCCGGAGACACCTGTAAATATTAACACACTCCCGGAGACCGCCTGTAAATATTAACACCCTCCTGGGGACACCCTTTAAATATTAACACACTCCCGGGGACCCCCTGTAAATATTAACACACTCCCAGAGACACCCTGTAAATAATAACAGATTCCCGGAGACACCTGTAAATATTAACACACTCCCGGGGTGCCCCTGTAAATATTAACACACTCCCGGGGACACACTGTAAATATTAACACACTCCCAGAGACACGCTGTAAATATTGACACACTCCCGGAGACCCCCTGTAAATATTAACACACTCCCGGAGACACCTGTAAATATTAACACACCCCCGGAGAAACCCTGTAAATATTGACACACTCCCGGGGATCCCCAGTAAATATTAACACACTTCCGGTGAAGCCCTGTAAATATTAACACACTCCTGGAGACCCACTTTAAATATTAACACACTCCCGGGGACCCCTGTAAATATTAACACACTCCCGGGGACACCCTGTAAATATGAACACACTCCCGGAGACCCCCTGTAAATATTAACACATTCCCGGAGACACCCTGTAAATATAAACAAACTCCCGGGGACCCCCAGTAAATATTATCACAGTCCAGAGAGCCCCTGTAAACATTAAAACACTCCCGGGGACCCCCTGTAAATATTAACACACTCCCGGTGACACCCTGTAAATATTAACACACTCCTGGGGAGTCCCTGTAAATATTAACACACTCCTGGGGACCCCTGTAAATATTAACACACTCCCTGGGACACCCTGTAAATATTAACACACTCCCGGAGACCCCTGTAAATATTAACACACTGCAGGAGACCGCCTGTAAATATTAACACACTTCCGGGGACCCCCTGTAAATATTAACACACTCCCGAAAAGGCCCTGTAAATATTAACACACTCCCGGGGACCCCCTGTAAATATTAACACACTCCCGGTGACACCCTGTAAATATTAACACACTCCCAGAGACCCCCTGTAAATATTAACACACACCCGGGGACACCCTGTAAATATTCACACACACCCGGGGACACCCTGTAAATATTAACAAACTCCCGGAGACCCCCTATAAATATTAACACACGCCCGGGTACCCCCTGTAAATATTAACACACTCTCGGAGACAAACTGTAAATATTAACACATTCACGGAGACACCATGTAAATATTAAAACACTCCCGGGGACCCCCTGTAAATATTAGCACACTCCCGGAGACACCCTGCAAATATTAACACAATCCCGGAGACACCCTGTAAATATTAACAAAATCCCGGAGAGCCCCTGTAAATATCAACACTCTCCCGGGGACACCTTGTAAATATTAACACACTCCCGGTGACACCCTGTAAATATTAACACACTCCCGGGGACACCCTGTAAATATTAACACACTCCCGGGGACACCCTTTAAATATTAACACACTCCCTGGGACACCCTGTAAATATTAACACACTCCCGGAGACACCCTGTAAATATTAACACTCTCCCAGAGACACCCTGTAAATATTAACACTCTCCCGGCGACAGCCTGTAAATATTAACACACTCTTGGGGACACCCTGTAAATATTAACACACTCCCGGGAACACCCTTTAAATATTAACACACTCCCAGAGAGCCCCTGTAAGTATTAACAGACTCCCAGAGACACCCTGTAAATATTAACACACTCTCGGGGACACCCTGTAAATATTAACACACTCCCGGAAACACCCTGTAACTATTAACACACTCCCGGAGACACCCTGTAAATATTAACACACTCCTGGGGACCCCCTGTAAATATTAACAGACTCCCACAGACCCCTCGTAAATATTAACACACTCTCGGGGACACCCTGTAAACATTAACACACTCCCGGAGACCTAATGTAAATATTAACACACTCCCGGGGACCCCCTGCAAATATTATCAGACACCCGGGGACCACCTGTAAATATTAACACACTCCCGGGGACCCCTGTAAATATTAGCACACTCGAGGGTACGCCCTGTAAATATTAACACACTCCCGGAGACCCCCTGTAAATATTAACGCACTCCCGGAGACCCCCTGTAAATATTAACGCACTCCCGGAGACACCCTGTAAATATTAACACACTCCCGGGGACACCCTGTAAATATTAACACACTCCCGGGGACCCCCTGTAAATATTAACACACTCCCAGAGCTCCCCTGTAAATATTAACAGACTCCCGGGGACACCCTGTAAACATTAACACACTCCCGGAGACACCCTGTAAATATTAACACACTCCCGGAGACACCCTGTAAATATTAACACACTCCCGGGGACACCCTGTAAATATTATCACACTCCCGGGGACACCCTGTAAATATTAACACACTCCCGGAGACCCCCTGTAAATATCAACACACTCCCGGGGACCCACTGTAAATATTAACACACTCCCGGAAACACCCTGTAAATATTAACACACTCCCGCGACACCCTGTAAATATTAACACACTCCCGGGGACACCCTGTAAATATTAACACACTCCCAGAGCTCCCCTGTAAATATTAACACACTCCTGGGGACCCCCTGTAAATATTAACACACTCCCGGGGACACCCTGTAAATATTAGCACACTCCCGGGGACCCCCTTTAAATATTAACGCACACCCGGAGACCCCCTTTAACTATTAACACACTCCCAGAGCTCCCCTGTAAATATTAACACACTCCCGGGGACACCCTGTAAATATTAACACACTCCCGGAGACCCCCTTTAAATATTAACGCACACCCGGAGACCCCCTGTAACTATTAACACACTCCCAGAGCTCCCCTGTAAATATTAACAGACTCCCACAGACCCCTCGTAAATATTAACACACTCTCGGGGACCCCCTGTAAATAATAACACACACCCGGAGACCTAATGTAAATATTAACACACTCCCGGGGACCCCCTGCAAATATTATCAGACACCCGGGGACCACCTGTAAATATTAACACACTCCCGAGGAGCCCCTGTAAATATTAACACACTCCAAGGGACACTTTGTAAATATTAACACACTCCCGGAGACCTGCTGTAAATATTAACAACCTCCCGGGGACCCCCTGTAAATATTAACACACTCCCGGAGACGCCCTGTATTTATTAACAAACTCCCGGGGACCCCCTGTAAATATTAACACAGTCCCGGAGACCCCCTGTAAATATTAACACACTCCCAGAGACACCCTGTAAATATTAACACACTCCCGGGGACACCCTGTAAATATTAACACACTCCCGGGGACACCCTGTAAATATTAACACACTCCCGGGGACACCCTGTAAATATTAACACACTCCCGGGGACACCCTGTAAATATTAACACACTCCCGGGGACACCCTGTAAATATTAACACACTCCCGGGGACACCCTGTAAATATTAACACACTCCCGGAGACACCCTGTAAATATTAACACACTCCCGGGGACACCCTGTAAATATTAACACACTCCCGGAGACACTCTGTAAATATTAACACACTCCCGGGGACCACCTGTAAATATTAACACACTCCCAGGGACCCCCTGTAAATATTAACACACTCCCAGAGACACCCTGTAAATATTAACACACGCCCGGGGACACACTGTAAATATTAACACACTCCCGGAGACCTAATGTAAATATTAACACACTCCCGGGTACCACGTGTAAATATTAACACACTCCCGGGGACACACTGTAAATATTAACACACTCCCAGGGACCCCCTGTAAATATTAGCACACTCCCAGAGGCCTGCTGTAAATATTAACAACCTCCTGGAGACCCCCTGTAAATATTAACACACTCCGAGGGACACTTTGTAAATATTAACACACTCCCGGAGACCTGCTGTAAATAATAATACACTCCCGGGGACACACTGTAAATATTAACACACTCCCGGAGACACCCTCTAAATATTAACACACTCCCGGAGACACCCTGTAAATATTAACACACTCCCGGAGACACCCTGTAAATATTAACACACTCCTGGAGACACCCTGTAAATATTAACACACTCCCGGGGAGCCCCTGTAAATATTAACACACTCCAAGGGACACTTTGTAAATATTAACACACTCCCGGAGACCTGCTGTAAATATTAACACATTCCGGGGGACCCCCTGTAAATATTAACACACTCCCAGATACCCCCTGTAAATATTAACACACTCCTGGAGACACCCTGTAAATATTAACACACTCCTGGAGACACCCTGTAAATATTAACACACTCCCGTGGACCCCCTGTAAATATTAACACACTCCCGGGGACACCCTGTAAATATTAACACACTCCTGGAGACACCCTGTAAATATTAACACACTCCCAGATACCCCCTGTAAATATTAACACACTCCCGGAAACACCCTGTAAATATTAACACACTCCCGGGGGCCCCCTGTAAATATTAACACACTCCCGGGGACACCCTGTAAATATTAACACACTCCCGGGGACACCCTGTAAATATTAACACACTCCCGGGGACACCCTGTAAATATTAACACACTCCCGGAGAGACCCTGTAAATATTAACACACTCCCGGTGATCCCCTGTAAATATTAACACACTCCCGGGGACCCCCTGTAAATATTAACACACTCCCGGGGACACCCTGTAAATATTAACACACTCCTGGAGACACCCTGTAAATATTAACACACTCCCAGATACCCCCTGTAAATATTAACACACTCCCGGAAACACCCTGTAAATATTAACACACTCCCGGGGGCCCCCTGTAAATATTAACACACTCCCGGAGAGACCCTGTAAATATTAACACACTCCCGGTGACCCCCTGTAAATATTAACACACTCCCGGAGACACGCTGTAAATATTAACACACTCCCAGATACCCCCTGTAAATATTAACACACTCCCGGGGACCCCTGTAAATATTAACACACACCCGCGGAGAATCTGTAAATATTAACACTTTCCCGGGGATCCCCTGTAAGTATTATTGCACCCACGGGGTCTCTGCTGTTGTGTCTCTGCCAGGCTCGTAATCTGTTGGCAATGTCCGCATGTGGACAATATTATTGTTGTCTGTGCTATTACCATTTTTAATTTGTTTGTCCCAGAGCCCCAGCCGCTCCTTTACCCCCACACCACCACATCATCAGCACCTTTTTGTGCCAGCAAGTTACATTATGAAGTACAAGTAGAGACGTAGATTAAGAGAGAGAGAGCGAGAGAGACAGAGACACACAGAGAGAGACAGAGAGAGAGAGCCACAGAGAGAGAGAGACAGAGAGAGAGAGCCACAGAGAGAGAGAGACAGAGAGAGAGAGAGAGAGACAGAGAGACACAGAGAGAGACAGAGAGAGAGAGACAGAGAGAGACAGAGAGAGAGAGAGACAGAGAGAGAGAGAGAGACAGAGAGACACACACAGAGAGAGAGAGAGAGAGAGACAGAGAGAGACAGAGAGAGAGAGAGACAGAGAGAGAGAGACAGAGAGAGACAGAGAGAGACAGAGAGAGAGAGAGACAGAAAGAGGGGCATAGAGACAGAGAGAGAGAGAGTGAGGGAAGGGACAGACAGACAGAGAGAGAGAGACAGACAGAGGGGCAGAGTGGGAGAGAGAGAGAGACAGAGAGAGAGACAGAGAGAGGGGCAGAGAGAGAGATAGACAGCCAGAGAGAGAGTGACAGAGAGAGTGACAGAGTGAGAGAGAGAGAGAGAGATGTGCAGAGATGGAGAGAGAGAGAGAAACGCAGAGACAGAGAGAGACAGAAACAGGGAACGATAGGGATAGAGAGCCATAGCAGGGGATAGAAAGAGAGAGAGAGAAAAATAGAGAGACAGGTAGTGAGAGATGCGGGAGGGGAGAGACACAGTGATAGAGTGACAGAGAGATCGTACAAAGGGGAAACAGATTGGGAGGGAGAGACAGACTGACAGAAAAGAGAGAGACAGAGGGGGAGAGAGAGGAAGAGAGAGAGAGAGGGGCACAAGGACTGAGAACGTCAGAGGAAGGCAGGTAATGAGAAAGATAGAGAGATCGATAGAGGGAGAGAGAGGGACAGAGAAAGTGACAGAGAGAGAGTAACATAAACTCAGAGAGCGGAGTATGAGCGGTCAGTCCCCACGGGGAGACCCGTCCCCCTCCCCCCAGCGAGGGGTCAGTCCCCACAGGGAGACCCATCCCCCTCTCCCCCAGCGAGGGGGTCAGTCCCCACGGGGAGACCCATCCCCCTCCCCCCAGCGAGGGGTCAGTCCCCACGGGGAGACACATCCCCCTCCCCCCAGCGAGGGGTCAGTCCCCACGGGGAGACCCATCCCCCTCCCCCCAGCGAGGGGTCAGTCCCCACGGGGAGACCCATCCCCCTCCCCTCCCCCCAGCGAGGGGTCAGTCCCCACGGGGAGACCCATCCCCCTCCCCCCAGCGAGGGGTCAGTCCCCACGGGGAGACCCATCCCCCTCCCCCTCCCCCCAGCGAGGGGTCAGTCCCCCACGGGGAGACCCATCCCCCTCCCCCCAGCGAGGGGTCAGTCCCCACGGGGAGACCCATCCCCCTCCCCCCAGCGAGGGGTCAGTCCCCACGGGGAGACCCATCCCCCTCCCCCTCCCCCCAGCGAGGGGTCAGTCCCCACGGGGAGACCCATCCCCCTCCCCCCAGCGAGGGGTCAGTCCCCACGGGGAGATCCATCCACCTCCTCCCCCCCCCCAGCGAGGGGTCATTCCCCATGGGGAGACCCATCCCCCACCCTCCAGCGAGGGGTCAGTCCCCACGGGGAGACCCATCCCCCACCCTCCAGCGAGGGGTCAGTCCCCACGGGGAGACCCATCCCCCTCCCCCTCCCCCCAGCGAGGGGTCAGTCCCCACGGGGAGACCCATCCCCCTCCCCCCAGCGAGGGGTCAGTCCCCAGGGGGAGACCCATCCCCCTCCCCTCCCCCCAGCGAGGGGTCAGTCCCCACGGGGAGACCCATCCCCCTCCCCCCAGCGAGGGGTCAGTCCCCACGGGGAGACCCATCCCCCCCCTCCCCCCCCAGCGAGGGGTCAGTCCCCACGGGGTCTCTCGGGAGTTGTGGGAAGGGTGTGGGGGTAAGTGGTACTGATCGATGGGAAATATTTCTTGCTGTCCAGTACAGGGTGGGTCAACTCTACATGATCAACAGGCACAGTGACCAGGAGAGCGGCGGAGCTGATGGTGTGGAAGTGATCACCAACCAGCCCCACACAGACCCGCAGCACGGGCTGGGACAGTTCACCCAGAAGAACATCTACCTGAACAGGTAATTCCGGCCAGGAGGGGGGATTGAGAGAGAGAGACAGAGTGAGAGAGACAGAGAGAGAGAGAGACAGAGAGAGACAGAGACAGAGAGAGACAGAGAGAGAGAGACAGAGAGAGAGACAGAGAGAGAGACAGAGAGAGAGAGAGACAGAGAGAGAGAGAGACAGAGAGAGACAGAGAGAGAGAGACAGAGAGAGAGACAGAGAGAGAGAGACAGAGAGAGAGAGACAGAGAGAGAGAGAGACAGAGAGAGACAGAGACAGAGAGAGACAGAGAGAGAGACAGAGAGAGAGAGACAGAGAGAGAGAGACAGAGAGAGAGAGATAAAGAGAGAGACAGAGAGAGAGAGAGACAGAGAGGGACAGAGAGAGAGAGACAGAGAGGGACAGAGAGAGAGAGACAGAGAGAGAGACAGAGAGAGAGAGACAG